>NW_021025772.1:809509-861626 GCF_004153795.1 Camellia sinensis
GGTTCGTTAAATTTTTATTGTGTTCGAGCTCGTTAAAATATTAATAAACAAGCCTAAACATTCGAAAGCTCAGCTCATTAGCTTGGTTCGTTAGTTGTTCGTTTAACATTTATTTAAATAATAAAATAAATATATTATTATATATTAAATAATATAAAAATATGTATAAAAAATAAGATAACTAATAACTAAATTTGTTTATACGTAAATAATAATTAATTCATTTATATAATATTTGTGGTAGATATTATTATTTTGGTAAGTTATTGACTTTTCTTTTATTAAGTTTGTATATACTTTTTATATAATTGTATAATCAAATTTTAATTGTAACTATATAATTTTTTTGATTCGTTAAAGCTCATGAATAAGTTCGAGCTCTAGTCAAACGTGAGGCAACTCAGCTAGAGTTCGATTTATTAAATTTTCATTGAGTTCGAGCTTGAGTTCGAACTCGTTAAAATCTTGATAAATAAGTCTAAACATATCAGATAAATATATTATTTATAAATTTAAATAATGTGAATAATAGCTAAATTTATTTATATGTAAATAATAGCTAACTATAGATAATAAATTTATATAATATTGGTGGTAGATATTATTATTTTAGTAAGATATTACTTTTTTTTATTATGTTTGTATATATTGTGTATATAATTATATAATCAAAATTTTAATTGTAATTTTAGTCTCATATGCAAATATAAATTTATAATTTGTTTAGCTCGTGAACAAGCTCAAGCTCGAGCTCGAACTAGAATCAAGCCTGAGCCAACTCGACTCGAACTCAGTTTGCTGAATTTTCATTGAGCTTGAGCTCGAGCTCGAACTCGTTAAAATCTTAATAAACAAGCTCAAACATACGAAAGCTCGGCTCAGCTCATGTGCAACCCTAATTACAAATACATGAAAAAGTTTTATAATCTTAATTATTAATATTTTTTTTACTAATTTGTAATTATTTTTTGAAACCTCAACTGATTTGATATTTCTCCAAAATAATAATTACCTTCCCTTACGATTTTCCAACTCCCACCAAACAGAGCAGCCAATTGTGGCAGCCTGCTCCATAAGAAACCTATATAAAAATGCAGGATCTGCAATCATCCTGCACAAACAAACAAAGATGAATAACACAAGGAAATACTCAGTTGCAAATAAAATGTTTAATGTGCATTAAAGCAATCTATCATTTGATAGCTGCAGATACAAACAAAAAAACAATCGCATATGGATGTTGTTATGAGATGCAAATGAATCCAGACCTTGCGGCAGGTCCAGTTTTGGCAGTAATTTCAAAAAGTGACAGACCCTTCTTTGATATCTCATCACTAAGGTGAAATGTCTAACTGAGATTATATTGGCACATAATATTAGTTTCCAGTGCTTTAACACTCCGTCTCCTTATTGCAGAAAAGTCAATAAATGAATACTTAATTCTGAAGTTTCTGTAACCTGCACAGTAATATGGGTGATACTTACGGTCTAGAACTTCCTAAATTTCTAAAATCCCATCAAGACTAGTTTAGAATGACATTGTCGTTAAAAAATCGACTCCTGGAATCGGAAAACGGAATCATATATTAATGGCAGTCCCAGTCCACAAGGCTCCCCGACACTGACGGGTCTAAAGAGAATCAGATGTACACAGCTATACTGATGAGGATCAGAAAGGCATTGGATGACAATAAATTGAAGAATATAGAAATTTCGTATTATTAGAAATTACAGTTTAATAGGATTTTATTTATTTATTAGCTAGTTTCTTATTACTTTTGGTTTATTAATTAGATAGTGCTTATGTCTATATATATATGGTTTTTATGTATTGATTTTAGAGACTAGATAATATCATTTTTGAATAACTGATATTGAGAGATATTGCTTGGGAGTGGTTCCTTGTTTCCTCTTCTTTAATACTTCCTCTTCTTGTGGTGCTACATCAATGGTATCAGAGCCAAATAGACCCATGATTTCTGTTTGAACAATGTGGATGCTTTCTTAATACGATCTCGTTGCTTTGAACCAACGTCACTATTGTCAAAATCAAATTTGAAAGCTTCCTTCATTGAGCATTGACAATTTGATCTCCAAAACAAAACAAAAAAATCTGTTGGAAGCTTCTACCACGTCGCTGCTTCTTCTGTCATCGCCACTACTATAGTTTATCATCGTCGGACTAGTCAAATACCAAGGATCAGTCAGCACCAGCCGTCATCGACTTCTTGCTGGAACATCATTGTCGATAATCATTAATGCATGTTGTGCTGTGTGTTTGCAGGAGTTGATTTGTGGATACCCTATGGACTTATCATTATATCATGAGAAAGCAGACCCAGGTTCTCAAATGGGTCATGACTTTAATTTGACTAGCATCACTTATGAATTTCATGGCTGCTTGAATGATATTCATGTTGCTCCTGCACGTATTTCGATAGAATGAGCTTCATCTCATACCGGTGATATAGTTCCTTCAGTCAACATTCTATTACAACAAATGGTGCTTGTCACTTTTTCCTAGTCCACCAGCTGGGAGGTTTCAAGTATAATGCTACAGAAAATGAACAAAAAGTACACTTCCAACTTATTTAAAGACAATCGAAAGGGAAAATAAGATAAATATAGATCATAATTCACTCCAAAATCAACAAGTTCATAAACTTTTGGTACAATTATGTGCCAAGAAGAAAGCTCCAAAATTTCAAGGTTTTCAGTAAGTAGCAGTCCAGCTATCACACTTATGAATTAGCCAGTTCTATGTACAAATTTTCTAGACCAACACCACAATACAAGTCCTTTTCCTTTCAAATTATATTTCACAAAACCTCCATTCTAGAATCACAATAACAAACAATACAGTAAGTGGATCACATTTTGCATAGATAAAACGTATTTTAAAAAAAAGAAAATGTGGTAATACCTTGTATGCTAATTTGACTAACATATAGAAATTTGAATCACAGAAATGAGAAGAATATTCCAGATGAGATCATGTATTCTGTGTATTATGAATGCCAATAGTAAAAAGAATTCAAAGAATAGGAAAATATGACTAGTAATTTTAGCGCAAATGTCAATGAAGAATCTTGAAATTACCTCCCAATGAATACCCTGGACATTCCTTGAGGAAGTGTTCGAGAAATAAACCTAGTTGTGGTTGGCCTGGCATTGATTGCTAGAAATTTTACCATTTGTGCTGAGCTGACCAAACCCTGGACGCAACAACACACATCAGAATCCAGCCGCATAATTCTAATGCAAATGTACAGATTAGGAAAAACACTTCACCATTTCATACGCTTGTCGCAGTCCTGCAGGTAAATCCATCATTGTCCTTTGCCACTCATTTAATACCGCATCAACAAATTTCCTATCAAAAAGCTGGAAACATAACACTAATAATTATTCAACATGAAGTAATTGAGAAACATCAATTAAAACATGATAAAAGGTAATAAAAAAATAAAGGAATATGCATTTGTGTATCCTGTGTATGCTAACCTCTTGAAAAACTTTCCGTCTCCTAAATAATCCACCTTCATCTCCCTCTTCTCCATCATCAAAGTCATCAAAGTAATCATCATCATCACCATTATCGTCGCCTCCATCACCACCACCATGGCTTAAACCTTTCCCAATATCACCACCGCCGCCTCCAAGTGCAGTCTATGATATTCCAAAAGTACAAGTCACTCCATCAAGAATTGAAGATTAATTAAAAAGAAATAAGTTGGTATAAACCAACCCGAGCACTGATAAACTTCATTTAAAAAACAAAAGGGCATCCTTAACCTGAGTATTCAAATTGCAATAAATACCTACATACTGTTATATTACAAATTAAAATAGAGACCAAAAATATGTAGATAAACCACCTTACATTACTAGCTTTCCAAGACTATAAATGGTTTTGAGGGGAAAGGAGCCAAAAACCATTATATAAGACTTTAGCCTTACATTGCCAATTTTTTTTCTCAGTTTCCATAATGTTTCAGAAAAATTTCCATTTTCAAGCTGACTGAAGAAATTCTAATCCTCGACTTTAACTAGGTTTTACTTGTCATGTTTTCAATTTTTGTGTTGGTCATATACTCAACCACCAACTAACATATTTATATATATTTGTGTTACATATATTCATATACTTAGCTTGACTCAACTCAACAAGCCTTTATCCCAATTACTTGGGGTCAGCTATATGAATCCATTTCCACTTAATTCTATTTGAAGTCAAGTCCCCAATTCAGTTCAAGTTTATCATGTATAGGGAATTTGTGGACGTCATTGCAGAGGACTGTTATGTCATCAATGTTCTAAAACTCAAATCGTTGAGTAATTCGAAAAAGGGACTAGGTCAAGGGTAAGTCAACCATCAGGCCAACTGTTCCATTAACAATTTTCTTTTGCATACCCAATGCCACCTTCATGATTAGAGACTATAAGTTCATATATCCACCGCTCATGCTTAAAGACCATGGTTGTCAAATTGGGATACGAATCGTGTATTTTCTTTTCTCTTTTTTCTTGAATTGTCATGTATCATATGATTTTACATCTTTAAAAATACTTAAATATATATAGTTATCAAAACACAAATATATAGTGAGAACAAAATACTAAACAATGTATAATCATTAAATGGCAAAAGTAAGGTTTCTTGAAATAAAGATATGCATTCATTAATACTTAAAGGATATAAAATGCAAAATTAAGCTAAAATATGCATAACAAAAAAAATATAGCAATTTAGTATATTATTATATCCTCGAATCAAACTTGCCCTCAATTTTTTTTCTCATTCTTAGTAATTTTGTAACATGTTTGCATATTATCTTAACTCACCATTTGGGTTTCAATATTTAATTTATAATTTTTAAGTTCTCAAATAGATTATTCAAGGCAGAAAAGTCTACGCTTAAACTGTGTAAGTAGATATAAACCAATAACACAATATACTTAATATCAGACAAGTAGTTATTTGTCAAAAAGACTAGACCAAAAAAACAATTACCTTTCTCATCTAAAAAATATATTTTTTTACCAAGTTAATGAAAATTTCTAATAATATTAATTTACATAAAACAAGTTCAATTACTGTTCAAAATTGCTAAAGAAATTTAAGTATTCATGTATCGTGTATCATAGATGGCATCATGTATAGTAAATGTATCGTAAGATAAATTAACTTAAGATATGTATAATCAATACACATCGATTTATCTCTAAAAATATGGTGTCGTAAGTTTTATATCTTGTTTCGTAAGATGTTGACAACACTCACTACGTTGGGAGAGCACATGAAGCCTGCTAGCCACCCGCACCAAATCCAACAATTGAGAGCCATGAGATTTTGAAAAACACAGAAACGACAAATGGTGAACCAGACCGCACACGTGCAAAAAAGCTAGGTTGCTTTCACCAATAAGAAGATGGATATGGCAAATTAAGGAATCCAATCCACATCCATCCTTCTATCCATGTACCACATATTCAAATTCAACCAAATGGATTTTTCAGCATTCTTTCTTCACTCGCATTCAATATGCAAGAGTATTATGGTTTTTGAACTGTTGGCAATTAGGGTAAACACTAACACAGAGCATCCAAGAGTAGCCTTACAAAGAAATCACCACAAAGACAAGAAGCAATAGATACACAGTAGAAGAACTCCTCAATAATTGTGCCCTAATACTCCATTTAGTAGCTCGTAAATTTCAAGAACTAAATAACAATACAAGATTGCATCCAAAATTAAGCATTGTATTAATTTCTTCCAGAAAACGAAGGAAAAAAAAACTCAATTCAGCAAACTGATGTGTCACGTTCGCATCTTTTCAATTCCATACTTTTCTCAGAAACCAAACAGAAAGTGATCAAGCAAGAAGAGAACACATACCTCAGGACTTGATTGGGTTTGCTTCTGCGTCATATCGAGCTTCGATTTCTCCAAAGTCACCGCACCAAAAGCACCGTACTCTCCCTTCATAACCGGACCGAACATCGCAGACGATGACGACGACGATTCAGACGGCGGCGATGCTCTGAAACACCGTTCCAATCCAGCTATAACGTCTCCGTCAACCGCCTCCGCCGCCGAAGACGGCGGCGCCAAAGCCTTCACAACCAAACCCTTGCGGAGGAGCTTACCGGAAACCGGTACTAGCCGGTGAACGGGTGTGTGAACGGGCAATAAGGGTTTTGGCGATAAGATTTTGGTGGTTGGGATGGTTTGGGTATTGATTGGCATGATTTGGGCCGTTTGGAACACTGCGTGAGACATTTTTTTTTTTTTTTTGGGTTTTTTTTTGTTTGGATAGAGAGAAATAGAGAGAAAACTGATTTCAAATTTTCATGGTGGGTTGGGAAAGAGAGGAATGTGAAGGGGAAAGAGGAGATGTTGTTGGTGATTGTAGAGAGAGAGAGAGAGAGGAGATTTGGGACTGGGGTGAGGGAGGGTTTGATGATGCGGATGGAGAGGATAACCGACTATGCGACAAACCAGAACTAGTATTAACTGAGTCCAGTGTGGAATCGGACGAGCCGGCCCTGGTTCACTCGTCTACCTAAATACTACACATACCAGCTAGTCTTCAATCAGTGGCTTGTAAGCGACTAGCGAGGCATGTTTTTTTTGGGGCTGGACTTCCTTCCAATAAGTGGTCGGATGGGAGAATATTGTTGGATCCGTGGAGGCTCACACGAGTCTCATTTGATAATTTAAATTATTTAATATGTAAATATATCTGTAAATAATTACATTGATCAAATATTGATAGTTATTTTATCGAATAAGATTTCTATCAACCATTTATTATTTTACAATTCATTTTGTTTATATAAAACTGATTTGATTACATAGTTATTGATATTCGATTAACGTGATTTTTTATAAGTGTATAGTACTCAATAATTTTTACATATTGAACGGTTTAAATAATTAAAACAGGACCCGTAATAAACTCTCATGAACCCAACAATATCCTTTAGTTTGTAGCCAACCTCTTTTTTTTGTATGTACACTAGTAGTTGGTACAGGTTAAATAAATAAAATAAAATATTGTTATATTTTACCTTTTTTGGGCTGAAAAATTATATATATATATATATATATATATTTACCCATATATTCTATCTGAAAGATCTTCAAGATCTGCTGAAGATCTGCTGCTGAAAGTTGGTCGTAAAAATCTTCTCCCATATCTGGTTCATTCCCTCATTGGTTATCTTGGTCATCTTCTCCCATTAGTGGTGACTCATGAGAAACGCTATGTTGGTAATTGGGATACTGACTTTCATCGACGAATGTTTTTTTGTTAAAGGGATAACCTGGAATAGCTAGGTTATAGTATATCTTTTAATTTCTATCTTCGCAAACTAGATGTCCATAATTTCCATTATACGCTAATAGAAGATTATTAGCAAATTTCCTCTATTTATTGAGCTGATCTCTGAGTGAAAATTTTCTACATGGCCAGGGTCTCCGATTAAGAAGTCTTAGATATCCTGGAAATGTTGAAGTTCCTCTAAGGTACATTTTATGCTTGGCTGGGATACACTTTATTCCTTTTCATTCTAGTAGCTTGCTATCTCATCAGGTATATACTTTTGGGCTAGTTCAAGAAAAATGTTTCTACTAGGAAATAAAAAACTAGCAGGAACAGAATCTACTCCTATGGTACCACCACGCTTCGCACGCAACTCTGATGAATGGGCAATGGTGCTAAGGGCATATGCTGTGGGTGTATGAACAGTTCGTTTGAAGAAACTGATGTTGTTTTGGCTGATAAACATGCCGCCTTGTAGACTTAAGTATGAAGTTAAGTCCTAAGATGAAAGGATGATTTTGTCGAGTATTCCTAATCTAAACTTGAGGAAAAGGGAACCATTCTATATGTTGAGTTCGAGATCCTATGTGATGAAAACTAATTTGTGCTCTATTGATGCAATGTGTGTATGTCTGTTTAGTTCCATCGGCTATACTGACTAAAGCTGGGGTTGTTAAAGCTGTGCTCCATCCTGGTGGGACTATGTGTTGTTCAATATATGATTTACTGGCTCCTGTATCTATCATGACATCTATAATAAGGGTTTTTTTTGCAAATTTAATTACATAATAAATCTCAACTAAATTTGGCTTGGGTATAACAGGGTAATTAAATGGTAAATATGTATTATCTGACTGTGCTTGAGAGTACTGACTAAAGGGTTGAGAATCAACTAGGTTGACTAATTCTAAAGAGTTCATATGTTCTTCATCCAATTTATCTTTTAAAGGGTATTTGGTATGAAACTGTTCTAACTGTTGTTTAAGGTGTTTATTTTCTGCTTCTAAACATTCTATATCAAAATTAGTATTAGCATTAGTTTTTATCTGTTTATTAGTATTAGGCCTTTTCCTTTTTGGGCAAGTTTTTGCAAAATGATTGGGTTCTCCGCATATAAAACAATTGCATTTTTTACTATTAGGTTTTCTAACATATCTTTATTTTCTTTTATCTTTCTCTTCTTTGGGTAGTCGCTTATAATTTATCCTATTAAAAGTTCTACTATTTCTAATGAATTTTTGTTTTTTCCATGGTTTTCTATATTTTTTCTTCTAGTATTTTTCTTTTCTATATTTTCCATATTTTTTCCTATTATATTTATCTTCATATTGTTGAGGAGTATATATTACGCTGCTATAGAAACCATAGTTTTGTTTTTTCAAATCTTTCTGTATTTTAACTTCTATACATTTTTCTCTGAGCTTATGAAATGTAAAAACTATTCTAGGTCCTATTCCTAAAGTTCCTCTTATTTTTACTTCTCCTGAAGCAATTTTTGCTGGTAAGTTTGCGTAATAAATTGACCATTTATTTTCTATTTCTCTTCCTAGTTCTCCGGGTAATTTTCTAAAATATTTATTTCTTATTTCTTCATCAAAGTTTTTTCTAATTCTAGCTGCTATGGCTAAATATTCTTTACTAAAGGGTACAACGTATTTCCAACTTCCTAATGTTATCTGATCTAACTCAGTTAATGTTATGCTTTGTGTATAATCATTTCTTCTAGAAGGGCCATATCCTATAAGTATTTCTTTTATAAAGTTAGTAAAATTCCATGGATTATCTCCTAGTCCTTTAAGCTGTCTAATTGTCTCTTCATATTTTCCTTTAAAAGTTAAATATATATTAAAAGCTGAATCTTCTAAAAGTATTTCCATATATTCCCACATATCTGTTGATTCAAAGGGATTACTCATCCATGCTTTTACCGCATCTTTTTTCCATTTTTCTATCACTTCTTGCCATATCTGAGGATCGAATCTAGCTAAATCTAAAAGGGTTCCTTGGTTATTAGCTGGTTATAATTGTATACTCATATCTGGTTGTCTATGTTTTCTATGAAATCTATAACTTTTATTTGGGTCTGCCTTACTACGCCCTGAATTAGCTAATGATCTTCTTCCTCTTACTGCATAATGCATTGGTTCTACGGAATCTTCTGCCGTTGGTTGTGGGTTACTAGTTCCTGTGCTTTCTGTGTTCATGTAAAAAGTATCTTCTAAGTTAGATTGTTTTGGTATTTTAAATATTCTACTAGGATGTATTTTATCTTCTATGATATCGTCTACATATTCTGTATGAGATTCTTGATCTAAAAATGACACTACTTCATCATGGGTATCTCCTCTGGAAAAGTATTCGAAGTATCTAGCATCTAATATTTTATTCATGTCGCGTAGGGTGAAATTTTCTAAATCTATCTCATCAATATTATATATTTTATTTTGTAATATTGTTTTTTCTTCTGTCATTACATAAACTGATTTATGTCACTATGATTATCTTGGTTTTCTTCCCTATCTATACTGCTAAATTCATCATCTTTAGATTTTTCTGGTGCTACATACGTATATTGAGTAAACCTTACTGTATAGCTTCTATCTGCTTTTTGATATAATAAGTTATCTTGAGGGGCTAATCTCTTTTGTCCTAGAAAATCTCCTAAATTCCAATCTAGTGTTGCATTATCTTCAGAATTAAATTTTTTAGCTGGTAGTGCCTTTATTCCCTTTGCGCCTTATAAATTAACTATCTGATCATTTGTAAGTCTATAATGAGTATTGCTTTTTGAGACTGCTAAGCCTAAAAATCATGTGCAAACTAATAAATTCTTTTCTCCTTTTTTCATTTTGTATCCTCTACTTTTTATCCCTATTTTTATCTTTTTATGAAAGGTTGAGGTTGGTAATAAAAAATCTGGTGTAAAATAAACTATTCCTCCTTTTGAATTCATATATAATTCATAGTTGTCTAAAATACTTTGTTGTACATCGTTAAGTCTATCATCATAAAGACATACAAAAACTTTAGTTCCTAAATTTTCACTAGTTAAAGCCTTAACTCTTACCACAACTAATCCTAAGTGAGTCATTTTGAGGTGTACATTTACAGCGTATTTATAACTTTCTCTATTTATTAAATTTAGCTCTATTTTTTCATCTTCATGAGTTACACTAATCATTTGTTCACCATAGTGTTTAAATAGATATTGTTTTTTATGAATCTTACCTAGCTTATATACATATTTAGTTGGAATTAATTCTAATTTTTCCTTCTTAAATTTTTCTATTTGTTGTTCTACATCTATAAATTCTTCCATTTTAACATCTTCTTCCTCATTACGCTTTTTACTACTACTTCCTTTTACTAGCTATTTAAACATTTTTTATTTTTTGTAAGTTCTACAAACAGGTTTCTTTGGTAATTTAAGCTTTTCGAAATATCTAGCTATATCTTCTTCGTTTACCTAAGATTGGGGTTTGTTTATTTGTCCTTCTATTCTTTTTCCTTTTTGAAGTATTATTCTTTCTAGAGAAGCTAAACGATTTTCTAAACTGTGTAGTTGTTCTGATAATTCTTCAAATTTTTCACACAATCTGACTAGAAATAAAATTTCTATATTATTTTGTCTTACTGATATTTTATCTGACTGATTTATTCCCTGATAGCTACTGATTCCTTCTAGGTTATTATGAAAATCTTCTGCTTATTTTAAAATAATCTGGTAGTCCTTATTAGCTTTTTTATCACTACTCATAAACTAAAATCTTATTAGTTGTTCCAAAATTTCTAATTTCTGTTTTAAATTATCTTGAATTTGGTTGATTTGTTCTATTTATTTATCTATTTGATTTATCTGACTATGAATTTTTTTTCAATTAATTGTTTAAATTCTAACTCTATTTGCTTTGAGCTGCTAATATTTGTAGCTGAAATTAGAGTTTCTATTTCTAGCTTAATGGGAAATTTTTCTAAATTTAAATCTATTCGTTTTTGTTGGATAGAACTACACTGATCTTGGATATAATCTAATTTTTTATCTTGATCTTTAATTATACTGTGAGTATTACGAAGATGGTTTATAGATGAAGAAAAAGATTACTAATTTTATCTACGTTCTTTTTAATATTTTTTACAAAATTAATCTGATAATCTATGATACTATTTAACTAAGGATTATATTCACTATGGAGCTGATGTGTAAAAGTACCTTCAAAATTACAACGGAATTTATTTTTATCTATGTTAAGACGATGATTATGATTGCTGAGTTCTAAATCTAAATATTCTACTCTTTTCATATACAAAATTAAATCCTACTTTAAAATTATTAAAAGCTACTATAATATGAAATTTATAACTAAATTGTCCAAAAATAAAAACTACTCTATTTCCATAAGCAAAATGCATAAACTAACTTAAATTGTCCTAAAACCGAACACTGCTCTGATACTAATTTTTGGGTTGGGGGTTGAGTTAGTGGTCTACCACTATTTGGAAATTGAACTGAGAATTATCTAATTAATTCTACAGTTATGCTAATAAAGTCTTCAAGCTGTTGTATAACTAGCTGTAAGGCTTCTTGTTTTACAGTTATCTGTCTATTTATTTGAGAAAATTTCAAATTATAATTTTCTAGAGATCTTCCAGAAGCTAATGATAATAGAAATTGATATTTGAATTTTTGATCTTCTAATTCTTGTATAAGCTCAGTACTGGTTCTGATTTTAATCCTAAGTTCTTCTTCTAAAGGCATAAATTTTGATTTTTAAAATTCTTTTGTGGATAATGTTTCCTTAATATTCCTACTCGGGTATTCTAAAATTCTTGTTCTTTGGCAAAGCTATTTTTAGGCAATGTTTGTTTTCATTACATGTACTCCCACCTTGAAGCTAAGACTCGTTCAACATAGTATATTTTTATTTTCTATTCCTTACCTTTTCTTTTCTGCCTACAATTTGCCCTCAAATGCCTAACCACGGCTCACACGGGCTCTTCAGCTAAGGTCACTCACTAATAAAATAGAAAACAACAGATACTACGAAGGTGCAAAGCACGTAATATTAATGAGCAAACAAGCATTCCATAAACTTAGTTTTTCCAAAAAGAAAATAAATTTTTAGAATAGAAGAGTTACCCTTTTGAAATATTTAAGGAAAAAGAGAGACTACTCACACTTCATATTAATATGTAATATACTTACAAAGATTATGTTACAGACTTTGAGTTTCTGAAGGACTTGGAACACTTAGAATTTTTGAGAGGGGTTGGAATTTTTTGCAAAGTAAAGTGAAGCGAAATTTTTCATTGCTTCTTTCGTTGGCATGAATGCCAATTTATACAATACAAAGGAAGATAAAAGCAAAAACTCAAAATCTAGACTTAATGTCTTACGTCCCAACTTTTCCTAAAAGTCTAAGACCTGTTCAAGCCTAGACATAGGCTTTTTCAAAATCTTTCTTTAAGTAATAAAGACAAGGGCTATGCATACAATTATATGTCTATTTTGACAAACTTTCTACGCAAATAAAAACAAGTAGAGGGTTTGGATAATGATGCCGGGTACTGCTTTGGGCCCCATCGCACATCATTCAATCCTCCATTTTTGATAAAATTTTGACACTATAATTTATTACAGGACACGCGTAAGGATTCTCACAGCTTTTCTTTAATAAAGCAGTGTAGGGGTCATCTGCTTTATTAAAGTAGTGAGTGAAGGAGAAGCTTTATCACTGACAGACACAAATAATTACAGACATAGATATATACAATAGCTATTTGTCTTTTCTTGGCGTGCTTATCTCTGATTGTTGAAGAGAGGCTTTATCTTCTACAATTTTTGTCTTTTTCTTCTGAGATGCCAATAATTGATGTAAACGCTTAGATGCTGAATCTTCAAGGTGGATTCTTCGTAGAAAATTTGCAAGGTTTTAAAGAGTCAAAAATCAAGGAACTATAATACTTCCCAAATATTATATGAGTCTGATTATGTGAAGTGCACCTTTTTTTTTTTTTTTTTTACCCATACATTCTATCTGAGAGATAGTCAAGATCTGCTGCTAAAAGTTGGTCGTAAAAATCTTCTCCCATATTTGGTTCTTTCCCCCATTGGTTATCTTGGTCATCTTCTCCCATTAATGGTGACTTATAAAAGACGTTGTGCTGGTAGTTGGGATACTGACTTTCATCAACGAATGTTTCTTTGCTGAAGGGATGACCTAGAATAGCTAGGTTACAGTATATCTTCTGATTTCTATCTTCGCAAACTAGATGTCCAATTTCCATTATACACTGATAGAGTATTATTAGCAAATTTCCTCCATTTATTGAGCTGATCTCTGAGTGAAAATTTTCTGCCTGGCCAGGGTCTCCGATTGAAAAGTCCTAGATACCCTGGAAATGTTAAAGTTCCTCCAAGGTACATTTTATGCTTAGCTGGGATGCACCTTATTCCTTTCTATTCTGGTAGCTTGCTATCAATTAATGCTTCTACATATGGATGATGCTCTTCCATTACACAAAATACTGAATGAGCAAGTTTATTTCCAAAACTATCTGTCTGGTCTAGATCTGAGAAAATTATTCTAGAGACAAAATCATAATCTAACAATTGTGAAGTTGTTAGATAACGCGTTTTGCCCCTAATCTCTATCTCCAATGGCTCGAACGTTGCTAGATTTATCTGGCAAAGGCAGATGTTGAAATCTAAATTACACTGACATCTATCAAAATATTATAGTCTGTCCATACATCTTTTCTCTTCTAAGCAGGGCTGCTCTTCATCCTTGTAGAGATAAGTCCATTGATAAGCTATACCAGGGCATTGAACTCCGGTTATAGAGAGGTCCTGAAGAAACTGCTGTATAGTGACTAACTCACTGTTTTTGCTATCTTCGGCTAAGGTGTATATATAGGGTTTAAGGTCCTCTATTTCTTGGCTTTTCTCACAAAAAGATCAAATGATGGAATGCTTGAAGAAATACATTCTAGCACTCAATTGCTCAAATTCCTCACTGGTGAGTTGTCTAGTTTCTAGGTCAAGAAATGGAGTAGATGCTTTTTCTGGAGTTATTTTTTTAAGCTGGTTGGTTAGGGTTCGAATGGTTGCTCTCAATTATTTTTCTTCATCTTGGAGCTGGTCTAGCTCTTCACTAACCCTTTTGCCTTTATCCATAATTTTCTTGAAATTTCTGGTAAGGCCTTCACAATGTCTACACATTTGGAGAGGATTTTGAGAATCTACCTGAGGGCTGGTACTACTGCTTCCAATTATCTGGCTAACTGGAACTTCACTAGTAGCAAGAATGGTTGACTGCATCTTGCCCAATGTGTCTAGATAATCTTTAGCTATTTGACTGATAAAGTAATTGGTTCCTATTTGTCTATGGGCATATGTACTGGCTGACTCGAAATCATAAAATCCTTTAAACTGAGGTATGGGAAAAATTTTAACTAAAGGTTCAACTTCTATCCAGTCATGGTAAATACCAGGCTTGGTTCCTTTAGCTACTACATAGAAAGAAAAGCTTTTAGACAAAGGTTTATTTTGGATTTTTGAAAAATATATATACTAAGAGAGTTTAAGGCTGACAGACGTTTAGCTGGGTGGTTATGGTTGTTCCAAAGGTTATTTAGAAGACACTGTTGAACTGGATCTAACTCAAATCCTGTTAATGGTTTGAATTTGTTTCTGCCTTCATAAATGGGAAGGGCAAATCCCCCAAAGTTCATAGTTTTGCTGTTCTCCATTATCTGCACAAAAATTAAACTGGTTATTTTCTTTTTTTAAATAAATTTTCCTACTTAGCCAATCTGTTAATTTATTATCACTTCCTTTAATATGTTCAAATTCTACTTTATACCCTTGTCCTACTATACAATCTAAAAATTTTGCCCATCTTCTGATACTTAGTTTGCACTCATTAAGTTTATTATGAAATCTAACTATAGTTTCACAGTCTGTTCTAATTGTAAAGGGCTTGTGTAAGAATAATCTAAATTTGTTTATTGCATATACTATTCCTAATATCTCAAAATCTAGGCTGGTCATGGTTGTATCTTTTTATTTAAATTTTCCAGAACTATATCTACAAATGCACTCCTTATTTTTACTATCATACTTACTAGGTTTAGCTAATAAGATTGTTCCCCATCCTAATTGACTTGCATTTGTTTCTACGACTATATATTCTGATTCTAATGGAAGTTGTAGGTCAAGTAGATTTCTACAAATGTCTTTTATTTTTCTAACTAAAGCTATATCTTGTTGATTGAAATATTTTTGTCCTGTGGGTGTGGTCTTACTATATAGAAGTCCTATTATTTTACTAAGGTTAGGAATGTACATTCGTGCATAATTTAAAATTTCTAAAAATGATTGGAGTTGTTTTGTATCTTCTAATTTATCTGGATAATCTAAAATTTTCTTAACTATGTGAGGTTATAGCCTAATTTTTCCATCTCCTAAAAATGATTGGAGTTGTGATTATGTGAAGTGCACCTTTTTTTTTTCTATTTTTTTTTTCACATAATCAGACTCATATAATATTTTAGAAGTATTATAGGTCCTTGATTTTTGACTCTTTAAAACCTTGCAAATTTTCTACGAAGAATCCACCTTGAAGATTCAGCATCCAAGCATCTATATCAATTATTGGCATCTCAGAAGAAAAAGACAAAATTTGTAGAAGATAAACCCTCTCTTCAACAATCAGAGATAAGCACGCCAAGAAAAGACAAATAGCTATTGTATATATCTATGTCTATAATTATTTGTGTCTGCCAGTGATAAGGCTTCTCCTTCACTCACTACTTTAATAAAGCAGATGACCCCTACCCTGCTTTATTAAAGAAAATTTGTGAGAATCCTTATGCGTGTCCTGTAATAAATTATAGTGTCAAAATTTTATCAAAAATGGAGGATTGAATGATGTGCGATGGGGCTCAAAGCAGTACCCGGCATCATTATCCAAACCCTCTACTTGTTTTTATCTGCGTAGAAAGTTTGTCAAAATAGACATATAATTGTATGCATAGTCCTTGTCTTTATTACTTAAAGAAAGATTTTGAAAATGCCTATGTCTAGGCTTGAATAGGTTTTAGACTTTTAGGAAAAGTTGGGACGTAAGACATTAAGTCTAGATTTTGAGTTTTTGTTTTTATCTTCCTTTGTATTATATAAATTGGCATTCATGCCAACGAAAGAAGCAATGAAAAATTTCGCTTCACTTTACTTTGCAAAAAATTCCAACCCCTCTCAAAAATTCTAAGTGTTCCAAGTCCTTCAGAAACTCAAAGTCTGTAACATAATCTTTGTAAGTATATTACATATTAATATGAAGTGTGAGTAGTCTCTCTTTTTCCTTAAATATTTCAAAAGGGTAACTCTTCTATTCTAAAAATTTATTTTCTTTTTGGAAAAACTAAGTTTATGAAATGCTTGTTTGCTCATTCTTTTTGTGTTGTAAAGATCTCATTACAAAGAATCTAAACCCACTTTACTTCACCTCAATTGAGGATTGGCAATCATTTTAATATTGCATTAAAGTCACCAAAAAATCATTATTTTTCCAACAATTTTCCACATGAATAAAAATTGACCGAATAACAACAAATGGACAACGCTTAACAACAAAGACTCGGAGAGAGTGCAACGGAATAACCCCTGCATCCGAAAATGTAGCTTTTGTCTTTGAACCCTTCCTAGTGAAGTCTATCAGATTTACTGGCTGTCCAATGAACACGAAGTCTTGAATTGTTCTGCCATTTATGTAAACCAAGACAATATACCTGACACAGGTATTATTCCAACCATCGTTCTGTTCTCACTGTTGTGTCCGGTTTGGCCCTGGAACACTAGCCTGGTTCAGTGAGTGGTTTAAAGAATTCGACCTTGTCAATTCTTATAAAAGCGGCCCCACTTCACACTCACATAAGTGACTCTACATGAGTATCCTGCTATACTCAGCTTAACAAACCAGAGTCATTAAAAGCTTAGCTTAACCTTTACACTCGCAGGTATCACTGATAAAAGAAATGGCTGGAGATTTAACCTCCTCAGTGACATATCACTGTTCGACGTAAGTAGGTTGTCCGATTGAACCTAGATCTTGGGATCTCTAATCAACTAGGTTAGGTTTCCATTCTAGTAACACCTTACACTATAGGCTTTAACCCCATTCCAATATTTTTCTTTTCTATATTTTCCATATTTTTTGTATTTTTTCCTATTATATTTATCTTCATATTGTTGAGGAGTATATATTATGCTGCTATAGAAACCATAGTTTTGTTTTTTCAAATCTTTCTGTATTTTAACTTATATACATTTTTCTCTGAGCTTATGAAATGTAAAAACTATTCTAGGTCCTATTCCTAAAGTACCTCTTATTTTTACTTCTCCTGAAGCAATTTTTGCTGGTAAGTTTGCGTAATAAATTGACCATTTATTTTCTATTTCTCTTCATAATTCTCTGGGTAATTTTCTAAAATATTTATTTCTTATTTCTTCATCAAAGCTTTTTCCAATTCTAGCTGCTATGGCTAAATATTCTTTACTAAAGAGTACAATGTATTTCCAACTTCCTAATGTTATCTGATCTAACTCAGTTAATGCTATACTTTGCGTAAAATCATTTATTCTAGAAGGGTCATATCCTATAAGTATTTCTTTTATAAAGCTAGTAAAATTCCATGGATTATCTCCTAGTCCTTTAAGCTGTCTAATTGTCTCTTCATATTTTCCTTTAAAAGTTAAATATATATTAAAAGCTGAATCTCCTAAAAGTATTTCCATATATTCCCACATATTTGTTGATTCAAAGGGATTACTCATCCATGCTTTTACCGCATCTTTTTCCTATTTTTCTATCACTTCTTGCCATATCTGAGGATCGAATCTAGCTAAATCTAAAAAGGTTCCTTGGTTATTAGTTGGTTGTAATTGTATACTCATATCTGGTTGTCTACGCTTTTCATGAAATCTATAACTTTTATTTGGGTCTGCCTTACTACTCCCTGAATTAGCTAATGGTCTTCTTCCTCTTACTGCATAATGCATTGGTTCTACGGAATCTTCTGCCGTTGGTTGTGGGTTACTAGTTCCTGTGCTTTCTGTGTTCATGTAAAAAGTATCTTCTAAGTAAGATTGTTTTGGTATTTTAAATATTCTACTAGGATGTATTTTATCTTCTATGATATCGTCTACATATTCTGTATGAAATTCTTGATCTAAAAATGACACTACTTCATCATGGGTATCTCCTCTGGCAAAGTATTCGAAGTATCTGGTATCTAATATTTTATTCATGTCGCTTAGGGTGAAATTTTCTAAATCTATCTCATCAATATTATATATTTTATTTTGTGATATTATTTTTTCTTCTGTCATTACATAAAACTAATTTATGTCACTATGATTATCTTAGTTTTCTTCCCTATCTATACTGTTAAATTCATCATCTTCAGATTTTTCTGGTGCTACATACGTATATTGAGTAACCTTACTGTATAGCTTCTATTTGCTTTTTGATATAATAAGTTATCTTGAGGGGCTAATCTCTTTTGTCCTAGAAAATCTCCTAAATTCCAATCTAGTGCTGCATTATCTTCATAATTAAATTTTTTAGTTGGTAGTGCCTTTATTCCTTTTGCGCCTAATAACTTAACTATCTAATCATTTGTAAGTCTATAATGAGTATTGCTTTTTGAGACTGCTAAGCCTAAAAATCCTGTGCAAACTAATAAATTCTTTTCTCCTTTTTTCATTTTGTATCCTCTACTTTTTATCCCTATTTTTATCTTTTTATGAAAAGTTGAGGTTGGTAATAAGAAATCTGGTGTAAAATAAACTATTCCTTTTTTTGAATTCATATCTAATTCATAGTTATCTAAAATACTTTGTTCTACATCGTTAAATCTATCATCATAAAGACATACAAAAACTTTAGTTCCTAAATTTTCTCTGGTTAAAGCCTTAACTCTTACCACAACTAATCTTAGGTGAGTCATTTTGAGGTGTTCATTTACAACATATTTATAACTTTCTCTATTTATTAAATTTAGCTCTATTTTTTCATCTTCATGAGTTACACTAATCATTTGTTCACCATAGTGTTTAAATAGATACTGTTTTTTATGAATCTTACCTAGCTTATATACATATTTAGCTGGAATTAATTCTAGTTTTTCCTTCTTAAATTTTTCTATTTGTTGTTCTACATCTATAAATTCTTCCATTTTAACATCTTCTTCGTCATTACGCTTTTTACTACTACTTCCTTTTACTAGCTGTTTAAACATTTTTTATTTTCTATAAGTTCTACAAACAGATTTCTTTGGTAATTTAAGCTTTTCGAAATATCTAGCTATATCTTCTTCGTTTACCTAAAATTGGGGTTTGTTTATTTGTCCTTCTATTCCTTTCCCCTTTTGAAGTATTATTCTTTCTAGAGAAGCTAAACGATTTTCTAAACTGTGTAGTTGTTCTGATAATTTTTCAAATTTTTCACACAATCTGACTAGAAATAAAATTTTTATATTATTTTGTCTTACTGATATCTTATCTGACTGATTTATTCCCTGATAGCTACTGATTCCTTTTGGGTTATTATGAAAATCTTCTGCTTGTTTTAAAATAATCTGGTAGTCCCAATTAGCTTTTTTATCACTACTCATAAACTAAGATCTTATTAGTTGTTCCAAAATTTCTAATTTCTGTTTTAAATTATCTTTAATTTGGTTGATTTGTTCTATTTGTTTAGCTATTTGATTTATCTGACTATGATTTTTTTTTTTCAATTAGTTGTTTAAATTCTAACTCTAATTGCTTTGAGCTGCTAATATTTGTAGCTGAAATTAGAGTTTCTATTTCTAGCTTAATGGGAAATTTTTCTAAATTTAAATCTATTCATTTTTGTAGGATAGAATTACACTGATCTTGGATATAATTTAATTTTTTTATCTTGATCTTTAATTATACTGTGAGTATTACGAAGATGGTCTATAGATGAAGTAAAAAAATTATTAATTTTATCTACGTTCTTTTTAATAATTTTTACAAAATTAATCTAATAATCTATAATACTATTTAACTAAGGATTATATTCACTATGGAGCTTATGTGTAAAAGTACCTTCAAAATTACAACGAGATTTATTTTTATCTATGTTAAGACGACAGCTATGATTGCTGAGTTCTAAATCTAAATATTCTACTCTTTTCATACACAAAATTAAATTCTACTTTAAAATTATTAAAAGCTACTATAATATGAAATTTATAACTAAATTGTCCAAAAATTAAAACTACTTTATTTCCATAAGCAAAATGAATAAACTAACTAAATTGTCCTAAAACCGAACATTGCTCTGATACTAATTTTTGGATTGGGGGTTGTGTTAGTGGTCTACCACTATTTGGAAATTGGGCTGAAAATTATCTAATTAATTCTATAGTTATGCTAATAAAGTCTTCAAGCTGTTGTATAGCTAGCTGTAAGGTTTCTTGTTTTACAGTTATCTGTCTATTTATTTGAGAAAATTTCAAATTATAATTTTCTAGAGATCTTCCAAAAGCTAATGATAATAGAAATTGATATCTTAATTTTTGATCTTCTAATTCTTGTATAAACTCAGTACTGGTTCTGATTTTAATCCTAAGTTCTTCTTCTAAAGGCATAAAATTTTGATTTTTAAAATTCTTTTATGGATAATATTTCCTTAATATTTCTACTCAGGTTGCTCTCATTGTATTCTAAAATTCTTGTTATTTGGCAAAACTATTTTTAGGCAATGTTTGTTTTCATTACATGTACTCCCACCTTGAAGCTAAGCCTCGTTCAACATAGTATATTTTTATTTTCTATTCCTTACCTTTTCTTTTCTGCCTACAATTTGCTCTCAAATGCCTAACCACGGCTCACACGGACTCTTCAGCTAAGGTCACTCAGTAATAAAAATAGAAAACAACAGATACTACGAAGATGTAAAACATGTAATATTAATGAGCAAACAAGCATTTCATAAATTTAGTTTTTCCAAAAAGAAAATAAATTTTTAGAATAAAAGAGTTACCCTTTTGAAATATTTAAGGAAAAAGAGAGACTACTCACACTTCATATTAATATGTAATATACTTACAAAGATTATGTTACAGACTTTGAGTTTCTGAAGGACTTGGAACACTTAGAATTTTTGAGAGGGGTTGGAATTTTTTGCAAAGTAAAGTAAAGGGAAATTTTTCATTGCTTCTTTCGTTAGCATGAATGAAAATTTATACAATACAAAGGAAGATAAAAACAAAAACTCAAAATCTAGACTTAATGTCTTATGTCCCAACTTTTCCTAAAAGTCTAAGACCTATTCAAGCCTAGACATAGGCTTTTTCAAAATCTTTCTTTAAGTAATAAAGACAAGGACTATGTATACAATTATATGCCTATTTTGACAAACTTTCTACGTAGATAAAAACAAGTAGAGGGTTTGGATAATGATACCGGGTACTGCTTTGGGCCCCATCGCACATCATTCAATCCTCCCTTTTTGATAAAATTTTGACACTATAATTTATTACAGGACACGCGTAAGGATTCTCACAGCTTTTCTTTAATAAAGCAGGGTAGGGGTCATCTGCTTTATTAAAGTAATGAGTGAAGGAGAAGCCTTATCACTGACAGACACATAATTACAGACATAGATATTTACAATAGCTATTTGTCTTTTCTTAGCGTGTTTATCTCTGATTGTTGAAGAGAGACTTTATCTTCTACAAATTTTGTCTTTTTCTTCTGAGATGCCAATAATTGATGTAGACGCTTGGATGCTGAATCTTCAAGGTGGATTCTTCGTAGAAAATTTGCAAGGTTTTAAAGAGTCAAAAATCAAGGAACTATAATACTTCCAAAATATTATATGAGTCTGATTATGTGAAGTGCACCTTTTTTTTTTTTTTTTTTACCCATACATTTTATCTGAGAGATAGTCAAGATCTGCTACTGAAAGTTGGTCGTAAAAGTCTTCTCCCATATCTGGTTCATTCCCCCATTGGTTATCTTCTCCCATTAGTGGTGACTCATGAGAGACGTGGTGCTAGTAGTTGGGATACTGACCTCCATCGACGAATGTTTCTTTGCTGAAAGGATAACCTAGAATAGCTAGGTTACAGTATATCTTCTTATTTCTATCTTCGCAAACTAGATGTCCATAATTTCCATTATATGCTAATAGAGGATTATTAGCAAATTTCCTCTATTTATTGAGCTGATCTCCAAGTGAAAATTTTCTGCATGGCTAGGGTCTCCGATTGAGAAGTCTTGGATACCCTGGAAATGTTGAAGTTCCTCTAAGGTACATTTTATGCTTGGCTGGGATGCACCTTATTCCTTTCCATTCTGGTAGCTTGCTATCAATTAATGCTTCTACATATGGATGATGCTCTTCCATTACACAAAGTACTGAATGAGCAAGTTTATTTCCAAAACTATCTGTCTGGTCTGGATCTGAGAAAATTATTCTAGAGACAAAGTCATAATCTAACAATTGTGAAGTTGTTAGATAACGCGTTTTGCCCCTAATCTCTATATCCAATGGCTCGAACGTTGCTAGATTTATCTGGCAAAGGCAGATGCTGAAATCTAAATTACACTAACATCTATCAAAATATTCTAGTCTGTCCATACATCTTTCCTCTTCTAAGCAGGACTGCTCTTCATCTGAACTCCTGTTATGCAGAGGTCCTGAAGAAACTGCTGTTTAGTGACTGACTCACTGTTTTTGCTATCTTCGGCTAAGGTGTATATATAGGGTTTAAGGTCCTCTATTTCTTGGCTTTTCTCACAAAAAAATCGAATGATAGAATGCCTGAAGAAATACATTCTAGCACTCAATTGTTCAAATTTCTCACTGGTGAGTTGTCTGGTTTCTAGGTCAAGAAATAGAGTGGATGTTTTTTCTGGAGTTATTTTTTTAAGCTGGTTGGTTAGGGTTCGAATGGTTTCTCTCAATTGTTTTTCTTCGTCTCGGAGCTGGTCTAGCTCTTCACTAACCCTTTTCCTTTATCCATAATTTTCTTGAAATTTCTGGTAAGGCCTTCACAATGTCTGCACATTTGGAGAGGATTTTGAGAATCTACCTGAGGGTTGGTACTACTGCTTCCAATTATCTGGCTAACTGGAGCTTCACTAGTAGCAAGAATGGTTGACTACATCTTGCCCAATGTGTCCAGATAATCTTTAGCTATTTGATTGATAAAGTAACTGGTTCCTATTTGTCTATGGGCATATGTACTGGCTGACTCGAAATCATAAAATCCTTTAAACTGAGGTATGGGAAATTTTTTAACTAAAGATTCAACTTCTATCCAGTCATGGTAAATACCAGGCTTGGTTCCTTTAGCTACTACATAGAAAGAAAAGCTTTTAGACAAAGGTTTATTCTGGATTTTTGAAAAATATATATACTAAGAGAGTTTAAGGCTGACAGACGTTTAGCTGGGTGGTTATGGTTGTTCCAAAGGTTATCTAGAAGACACTGTTGAACTGGATCTAACTCAAATCCTGTTAATGGTTTGAATTTGTTTCTGCCTTCATAAATGGGAAGGGCAAATCCCCCAAAGTTCATGGTTTTGCTGTTCTCCATTATCTGCACAAAAATTAAACTGGTTATTTTCTTTTTCTAAATAAATTTTCCTACTTAGCCAATCTGTTAATTTATTATCACTTCCTTTAATATGTTCAAATTCTACTTTATACCCTTGTCCTACTATACAATCTAAAAATTTTGCCCATCTTCTGGTACTTAGTTTGCGCTCATTAAGTTTATTATGAAATCTAACTATAGCTTCACAGTCTGTTCTAATTGTAAATGGCTTGTGTAAGAATAATCTAAATTTGTTTATTGCATATACTATTCCTAATATCTCAAAATCTAGGCTGGTCATGGTTGTATCTTTTTCTTTAAATTTTCTAGAACTATATCTACAAATGCACTCTTTATTTTTACTATCATACTTACTAGGTTTAGCTAATAAGACTATTCCCCATCCTAATTGACTTGCATCTGTTTCTACGACTATATATTCTGATTCTAATGGAAGTTGTAGGTCAGGTAGATTTCTACAAATGTCTTTTGTTTTTCTAACTAAAGCTATATCTTGTTGATTGAAATATTTTTGTCCTGTGGGTGTGGTCTTACTATATAGGAGTCCTATTATTTTACTAAGGTTAGGAATGTACATTCGTGCATAATTTAAAATTCCTAAAAATGATTGGAGTTGTTTTGTATCTTCTAATTTATCTGGATAATCTAAAATTTTCTTAACTATGTGAAGTTATAGCTTAATTTTTCCATCTCCTAAAATGATTGGAGTTGTGATTATGTGAAGTGCACCTTTTTTTTTTTTTTCTTTTTTTTCACATAATCAGACTCATATAATATTTTGGAAGTATTATAGTTCCTTGATTTTTGACTCTTTAAAACCTTGCAAATTTTCTACGAAGAATCCACCTTGAAGATTCAGTATCCAAGCGTCTATATCAATTATTGGCATCTCAGAAGAAAAAGACAAAATTTGTAGAAGATAAAGCCTCTCTTCAACAATCAGAGATAAGCACGCCAAGAAAAGACAAATAGCTATTATAAATATCTATGTCTATAATTATTTGTATCTGTCAGTGATAAGGCTTCTCCTTCACTGACTACTTTAATAAAGCAGATGACCCCTACCCTGCTTTATGAAAGAAAAGTTGTGAGAATCCTTACGTGTGTCCTGTAATAAATTATAGTGTCAAAATTTTATCAAAAATGGAGGATTGAATGATGTGCGATGGGGCCCAAAGCAGTACCCGGCATCATTATCCAAACCCTCTACTTGTTTTTATCTGCGTAGAAAGTTTGTCAAAATAGGCATATAATTGTATGCATAGTCCTTGTCTTTATTACTTAAAGAAAGATTTTGAAAAAGCCTATGTCTAGGCTTGAATAGGTCTTAGACTTTTAGGAAAAGTTGGGACGTAAGACATTAAGTCTAGATTTTGAGTTTTTGTTTTTATCTTCCTTTGTATTATATAAATTGGCATTCATGCCAACGGAAGAAGCAATGAAAAATTTCCCTTCACTTTACTTTGCAAAAAATTCCAACCCCTCTCAAAAATTCTAAGTGTTCCAAGTTCTTTAGAAACTCAAAGTCTATAACATAATCTTTGTAAGTATATTACATATTAATATAAAGTGTGAATAGTCTCTATTTTTCCTTAAATATTTCAAAAGGGTAACTCTTATATTTTAAAATTTTATTTTCTTTTTGGAAAAACTAAGTTTATGGAATGCTTGTTTGGTCATTCTTTTTGTGTTGTAAAGATCTCATTACAAAGAATCTAAACCCACTTTACTTCACCTCAATTGAGGATTGACAATCATTTTAATATTGCATTAAAGTCACCAAAAACTCATTATTTTTCCAACAATCCCCCACATGAATAAAAATTGACCGAATAACAACAAACGGACAACGCTTAACAACAAAGACTCGGAGAGAGTGCAACGGAATAACCCCTGCATCCGAAAATGTAGCTTTTGTCTTTGAACCCTTCCTAGTGAAGTCTATCAGATTTACTGGCTGTCCAATGAACACGAAGTCTTGAATTGTTCTGCCATTTATGTAAACCAAGACAATATACCTGACACAGGTATTATTCCAACCATCGTTCTGTTCTCACTGTTGTGTCCGGTTTGGCCCTGGAACACTAGCCTGGTTCAGTGAGTGGTTTAAAGAATTCGACCTTGTCAATTCTTATAAAAGCGGCCCCACTTCACACTCACATAAGTGACTCTACATGAGTATCCTGCTATACTCAGCTTAACAAACCAGAGTCATTAAAAGCTTAGCTTAACCTTTACACTCGCAGGTATTACTGATAAAAGGGATGGTTGAAGGCTTAACCTCCTTAGTGACATACCATCGTTACACGCAATTAGGTTGTCCCATTGAACCTAGATCTTGGGATCTCCAGTCAACTAGGTTGGGTTTCTATTCCGGTAACACCTTACACTAAAGGCCTTAACCTCATTCCTTCTGACGAATTCTCTACTAACATTTGATTTAACCCTTTGGTTAGCGAATTCTCAATATTGTCCTGAGACTTTACATAGTCTAAAGTGACAACTCCGTTCGAAAGTAGTTGTCGTATGGAATTATGTATACGATGAATATATTATACATATTACTCTGTACCCGTCCAATAACCGATTGGTTGTCACAATAAATATAGATGGCTGGCACAGGTTTAGACCAACGTGGAATATCGTCAACGAACTGGCGAAGCCATTCAGCTTTTTCAGTTGCTTTATCCAAAGCAATAAATTTAGATTTCATCGTTGATCTCAATATACACGTTTGCTTGGAAGATTTCCAAGACACAATTGTCCCTCCGAGAGTAAACACATAACCACTAGTGGATTTGGAGTCTTTTATATCAGATATCCAATTAGCGTCACTATACCCGTCTAGTACCACTGGGTATTTGGTATAATACAGCCCATAACCCCGGGTGTAGCGTAGATAACCTAACACCCACATAATGCCCCTCCAATGAGTAGCATTCAGATTACTTGTGTATTTACTAAACCTGCTAACAGAGTAGGCTATATCCGGTCATGTACAGCTCATTAGATACATCAAACTTTCGATGACCCTAGAATATTCTAGCTGAGAGACACTCTCACCATTATTCTTGGTCAAATGTAGACTTACGTCTACCGATGTCCTAGACACACTTGCATTTGATTGACCAAATTTCTCAAGTATTTTCTCAACATACTGATATTGAGAAAGTACAATACCATCAAATGTTTTAGTAATCTTAACACCAGAATTACATCTGCAAGGCCCATATCTTTCATGTCAAATTAGAGTTTATCAATCGCTTGGTAGTTCAAATCATCTCATTATTACTATCAACAATGAGTATGTTATCTACGTATAGACACAAAATGACATAATATCTGTCAGTGTCGTTGACATATACGCATTTGTCACACTTATTGATTTTGAACCCATTTAACAACATAGTGTTGCCAAACTTTTCATGCCATTGCTTGGGAGCTTGCTTCAAACCATACATTGATTTGACAAGCTTACAGACTTTCTTATTTTGTCCTGGAGTTGAGAGCCCCTCGGGTTACTCTATGTAGATTTCTTCATCTAAATCTTTATTTAAGAAAGCTGTCTTTACATCCATCTGATGTATCTCCTAACCACGTAAAGCTGCTATCACAGTCAACATGCGAATAGATGTAATCTTTGTCACAGGTGAATACGTTTCAAAATAATCTAAGCCTTCGAGCTGTCTGTATTATTTGATAACTAGTCTAGCTTTATATTTATCAATTGACCCATCAGCTTTCATTTTTCTTTTTAAAGATCCACTTACTTTCCAAGGCCTTATTGTCTGGGGGTAAATCAACCAACTCCCAAGTATGGTTCTGCAAGATGGAGTCAATCTTATTCTTTAATTGCTTCTTTCCATAAAGGACTTTCAGGTGAAGTCACAGCTTCATGGAAAGTTTGAGGTTCTCCTTCTAATATATAAGTCAAGAAGTCCAGACCAAAAGACTTTGTAGTCCTTACATCCTTAGCTTAATCATCAACTTGATCATCTGTTTGATCAGCTACCTTCAACCTCTTTTATGGAACTCTAAATCCCTTCTTGGAGACGACACGGAAATTCATTTTCAAAAAAAGATGCATTTCTTGATTCCATGACAGTATTGTTTTATATATCTAGAATAACAGACCTATACACAAGGAATCGATATGCATTCCTATATTGTGCATAACCGTTGAATACAAAGTCAACGGATTTTTAGGTTTATCCTAACCCTCTTGGGTTTAGGTATTACCACCTTTTGCATGACACCCCCATATTTATAGAATTTATACAAAGGCTTTTGGCCTTTTCCAAAAATTCATACAGGGTCTTTAAACAATCACTACAACAAAAAGCATTTTTGGTGACATTTTTTAGCAACCAAATTGAAATTAGTCATCAATTTTATATAATCAGCGACAATATACTTGTTGTTCGCTAAAAAATAAACTATTGGCGACGAGTTGAGATTTTTAGTCGCCAAAAGGTTTGGCGCCAACTTAAATTTCTGAGTGGGAGTGCTAAAAATGTTTTCACTGCCAAATTAATATATGGATGTCAAAATTTTGGTCGCCGATTGTAAATTTTTGGCCACAGAAATAAAATAGTCGAGGAAAAGGTGAACGATATTATAGCAACCGAAGGATTTTAGTCGCCAATAAATTAGTTGTTGAAACTACATCGTTTTGCATTTGTCTCTTCTTTTTTTTTTTTAGAGTTAACTGACCCTTTTGGTGAAGAAACAAATAATTGACCTAAGCATTTTTCGTCTCATTCTCTCAATCCATAACCTCAAGCAGCGCACAACAAACACAGAGGTATGTATTCTTTTCTTCTTCTCTCTTCTTATTAGTCTCTTCATCTTCTCTCTTCCTCCTAATCGTCATCAACAGTGGCAACCCCAAACCCCCTTCAATATTGAGCATTAGATTGAATGGAGCCACTGCAAAAGAGATTAGAGAGATGGGAGATTCAAAGATGAGAGTCGAAATAAAACAAAGAGATTCAGAGATGGGAGTAAAAAATGTATGTATATATATGCAGTTCTGTGTATTATATATATAATTCTATATATGATTATGTGTGTATATATATATATATATATATATAAGGTTGAAATGTAAACATTGAAATGCTTAGAGATCACCCCCGTTTTTTTTTTTTTGTAGTTGTCATCTATGTATATATATATATATATATATATATATTTTTTATTATCAGCCATGTATATATATATATATATATAATTTTATATATGATTATGTATGTGTGTGTATATATATAGGGTTGAGATTCAGAGATTGGAATATGTATGCATCCTTATATTTTTTTTTTTTAGTTGTCATCTAAGTAGAGTTGTGTTGTATGTATATATTCAGTACTTATTTAGGAGTTGGATTGATGTAATGAAACATACAAACCGAATTTTGAGACCTCCACAACAAAGGTGCAAAAGTTTTATCTGGTTGCTCTAATTTTGATTATGTATGTATATATATATGATTATGATTATGTATATAACTAATTCCAATATGTAAATCTAAAGCACATTTCATTTTTCTATTTTAACGAATAGGCCTTTATAGAATTCATGAGTTAATTTTTTAAATTAATTGATTTTTAAATTCATACTGTGGTATCATACTGTTTGATTTCTTAAATTCATACTTTGGTTTGAATTTGTGGTGTTATATACTGTTCATGCTTTAATTAATCTCATACTTTTATTAATCTTATTCGAAACCCTTGTTACTAAATTTTATTTCTTTTTCAAAAGGAAAAAGAAAAGGTTAAGGTGCCTTAACAAAAAAGAAAATGAAAGCTATCTAGGAATGGGAACACAAAATGTACCACAAATGGTATGGTTCTTCAATCATTACTTTTTGAGTTCGTTTTTGAAAAATTTAGCAAGCAAAATAATCACTACGGAATGTGTATATTTTGGAGCACGCAGAACATATTTTAGTGTAAAGTTTCTAAAGATCAGCATGGTTCTTTTCTACTAAATGATTGTATAAATTTAATCTATAAATTTTTCTTATAAACTGAAAGTGTATTTTTGTAGTCATGGTCCATTTCTTATTCTCTCCCTCTCTCTTTTTTTTTTTTTTTTCAAGACGTCTGAATCTCATTTGTGATTGGCAGTAGTAGGCATTGACAGGTGTGCTTTCTTATCAACTAAGCTGTGCAAATATCTTTGCTTATACTCTACAAAATTAAAGACTTTTATGAAATAGTTTTAATTAAGTGTGACAAAGTATTTAAAAAAATGATTGTTGACATAGATTGAAAAACTTCATTTTTTCTATAAAATTTTGTAGTGCTTCTGAATCTCATTTGTGATTGGCAGTAGTAGGCATTGACAGGCGTGCTTTCGTATCAACTAAGCTGTGCATATATCTTTGCTTATACTCTACAAAATTGAAGGCTCTTATGAAATAGTTTTAATCGAGTGTGACATAGTTTTTAAAAAAATGATTGTTGACATAAATTGAAAAGCTTCATTTTTTCTATAAAATTTTGTAGTGCTTCCAATATCACGTAATCCATTATATTGTCATTGCTAACTTAGTTTTAGTTGCCAAAACCTTGGACACATTATTTGGAATTTGGATTTACAGAAAAACAAGAAGCATGAAGAGAGAAGTATGGGAACATGGTGGATACATCTATTTTGGATTGGAAGATTTAACCTAATAGGAAAATGTGCATAATAAAAAAAAATAAAATAGAAAACATTGCAGGTCTTAAGATAATATATATCTTTGTAAATTTTGAGTTACTTTAGGAATAACTTTAAGCTAAGTTATTTTCAATATTGAAATTTATGTCTAATTGTGATTTTATTTGGGTTTTTGGTTTATATACATTTTATTTACGGAGAAACTATAAATTGCAAATGTTTTTTTCCTTTCCCTATCTCTATCGCATTTGTTTTAATCCCCATTGAAATAAAAGCTAACAAAATCATAGTGTAGTGCTTTTGTTGTCCTATTGTTCTTCCTACATGTGAGCTCATTTTTTTGTTAAAAGAAAATATGTGTGCTCATTTTTTATCAAGTGCTTTAGAGGAGATAGTAAAAATAGATGAGGAAAACAGCCGAAGAACATGGGAGCAGGTACCACAAGAATTAGCATATTTTTTAGCAGTTATAAAGTTTATTGCTTACTATGTGACGTGATTTGGAAATACCAAACATTAGTTATTTTCTTAGGAAACAATTTCGATTTCTTTGTGAAGGTTTTCCATTTAAAGTTTTGATAAATGTGGGAGTGCCCTTTCTCCCTTTAATGATTAGTTTTTCTTAATTTCAGTTTGTTTCTTTATGTCATTTTCATGTTGCGTTGTGTCTTTTTGTTGTAGGTCATCAATTTATGGATTTTCGATATAATCAAAGGTATAAACTCTAAATGATTTTTTATTTTTATTTTATTATATCTGTTTCATTACTCATAAAATTTTAGAAAATTTATTTTTTTTAGGTCTATTACTTATTGAGTCTTTTGTTAGATCTTTTAGTATTTTGTGCTTTTTTTTTCCCCTCACCCATCTCCTCCTCTTCTCTCCTTAATCTTTCTTTCTTTTGAATGGTGGTATTGTGGAAGTCTTTGTAGCTTTCCTGTGAGTGGTTTTGGTAGATGTTAGAGTTGTATACTGAAATAGAATGACTTTTGCATGATATGAGAAGCCTATTATAACAGCTCATTAGAATGACTTTTGCATGATATTTTGGTTTCTGTATTTTGCTATTTGTTGGCTCTGGGTTGTGCACAACTAGCATAGTTTCCACCTAAAAAAAATTGTTGGCTTGACTATTTCATATTTTGTTGATTGCTGGGATGACTTCAAATCCATATCATGTAATAAATGTGTTGAAGATTTAAACTAACAAGAAAATGTGCATAATAAAAAAAAATAAAATAGAAAATATTGCAGGTCTTAGATAATATATATCTTTGTAAATTTTTGAGTTACTTTAGGAATAACTTTAAGCTAAGCTATTGTCAATATTGAAATTTATGTCTAATTGTGATTTTATTTGGGTTGTTGGTTTATATACATTTTATTTACAGAGAAACTATAAATTGTATAAATAAAATGCATATAAACCAAAAACCTAAATAAAATCTCAATTAGACATAAATTTCAATATTGACAATAACTTAACACAAAGTTATTCCTAAAGTAACTAAAAATTTACAAAGATATATATTATCTTAAGACCTGCAATGTTTTTAATTTTATTTTTTTCATTATGCACATTTTCCTGTTAGGTTAAATCTTCCAATCCAAAATAGATGTATCCACCACGTTCCATGCTTCTCCCTTCACGCTTCTTGTTTTTCTGTAAATCCATACTCCAAATAATGTGCCCAAGGATTTGGAAACTAAAACTAAGTTAGCAATGACAATATAATGGATTACCTGATATTGGAAGCACTACAAAATTTTATAGAAAAAATGAAAATTTTCAATTTATGTCAACAATCATTTTTGACAAAACTATATCAAACTCGATTAAAACTATTTCATAAGAGGCTTCAATTTTGTAGAGTATAAGCAAAGATATATGCACAACTTAGTTGATAAGAAAGCACACCTTTCAATGCCTACCACTGCCAATCACAAATGAGATTCAGAGGTCTTGAAAAGAGAGAGAATAAGAAATGGACCATAGAAACTATAAAAATACACTTTCAGTTTATAAGAAAAATTTATAGATTAAATTTATACAATCATTTAGTAGAAAATAACCATGCTCATCTTTAGAAACTTTACACGAAAATAGATTCTGTATGCTCCAAAATATACACATTCTTTAGTGATTCCCCCACCCCTCTCCTCCTCTTCTCTCCTTAATCTTTCTTTCTTTTGAATGGTGGTATTGTGGAAGTCTTTGTAGCTTTCCTGTGAGTGGTTTCGATAGATGTTAGAGTTGTATACTGAAATAGAATGACTTTTGCATGATATGAGAAGCCTATTATAACAGCTCATTAGAATGACTTTTGCATGATATTTTGCTTTTTGTATTTTGCTATTTGTTGGCTCTGGGTTGTGCACAACTAGCATAGTTTCCACCTATAAAAAATTGTTGGCTTGACTATTTCATATTTTGTTGATTGCTGGGATGACTTCAAATCCATATCATGTAATAAATGTGTTGAAGATTTAAACTAACAGGAAAATGTGCATAATGAAAAAAAATAAAATAGAAAACATTGCAGGTCTTAGATAATATATATCTTTGTAAATTTTTGAGTTACTTTAGGAATAACTTTGTGCAAAGTTATTGTCAATATTGAAATTTATGTCTAATTGTGATTTTATTTGGGTTTTTGGTTTTTGGTTTATATACATTTTATTTATAGAGAAACTATAAATTGTAAACATTTTTTTCCCTTCCTTGTCTCTGTCGCATTTATTTTAATCCCCATTGCAATAAAAGCTAACAAAATCTTAGCGTAGTGCTTTTGTTGTTCCATTGTTCTTCCTACATGTGAGCTCATTTTTTTGTTAAGAGAAAATATGTGTGATCAAGTTTTTGTTCTTACAAGACTTACAAGGCCCGTTCGGGGGGTGAAATTGCAAAATGACTACCGAAACTGCCGAAACTTGGCACGGGCAGCTTGCTCAAGCCCAAATAGACTTGTAGGAACAAACGGGATCTCAATTGGATTTCTAGTTAGAAAATTAGAAGGAAAATTGTAAAACACAAGACTGAAAAGGCCCATTCGGGGGTTGAAATTGCGAAATGACCACCAAAACTGCCGAATCTTAGCACAAGTAGCTTGCTCAAGCCTAAATAAACTTATAGAAACAAACGGGACTATAGACACCCCATTTTGACTGGCCCTAAGACTTGGGTGCTTCTTTTTGATCACCTAATGATGAAAACAAGAAGGTGTATCTCACAGAATCCTCAATAAGAAAACTTAGAATTTGAACCCTGTTTCCGACCCTAACTAGCCATAAATTACCTTTCCAAAGAAATATTCTAAACTCACAGTTGCATCCAAAATGGTTCGTTTAGCTAGGATCAACCTTCACTGCATTTTCGGGGGCCTCACTAAAAAATTCCCCTGAAATCTGGGTTATAGCATAATTATTTGAAACTTCTGAGCCAAATTGTAATTTTCAAAACTCAGGGAATATTCTGTTATGTGAGGGAATATTCCATCCATATACAGAATATTTTGTCAAATGTTGACTAGGACGCTGACGTGGCATGACTGGATTAGTCCTTGCTGATGACGTGGCGCTGACATGTCATTACCAAAAAAAATGAATTTAAGAAATGCTGGGGAAGGGGGTTTGAACCCCTAACCTACCACCCAATACCCAACACCTTAACCACTCTGCCAAAGCTTTGCTTTGTGTTATATTTCCCTTCAAATAATATTTGACCATTTCAAACCAGCAGGCAAAGAAGGTTTATTTTTACATTTTTTTTTGTATGGGGGACACTCCTCTACCCCATTGGCTAACCCATATATCACCAAATACATACATAATTATCCCCCATTGTCAAAAAGAGGTTTTGTTTACATCCATAAAGGAGTATCCCATGCAACCACCTTGAAAATTTGCCCTCCTATCACATTCTTGTCTCCCACCTTGTTTTTGACCTTCACTCTCCCTCATTGCCTATATTGAATGATCATATTGTAAGAGAGAGAGAGAGAGAGGACCATGAAATTGAAGAGAAAAGAGTGAGAAAAGGGTGTGTAGACACCCCATTTTGCCTAGCCTTAAGACTTGGGCGCTTTCTGTTGATTACCCCGATGATGACAATCATAATGTGTTCCCCAACAGTCCTCAACAAGAAAAATAAAATTTGAGCTTTAATCCTAACCTTCACACGTTTTTGGCCAAACTATTTTAGACCTTAAAACCATGTTTTCAAAATACTTTTCCAAATGTTTCTACGATGTTCCGAGGCTCCCATTTCAATTAAAATATTGCATTTTTCAGTAAACTGAGTAAGGACAAAGTGGAAATAAATGGAAGGGAGGTGAAATCTTTGAAAAAAATATTTAAAAACATCTTCTTTATAGGTTTGGATAGGTTTGGATTTGAAGAAAACAGGAGGGGATGGAACAAAACTGGTTTAGGAAAAGAATGAGCATCAAATCATTAAAAAGGAAATGAACAACATTTACTAAATTAGGCATATCTCTTTGTATCCTTGGAATTTAGATGTGAGTCTAGCACCATTGGAAAGTAGACTTTTGAGGCTTCAATTTAGATCCAAGAACCACCTAAAATAAAGTTCGAATAAGAAAGATATGCCCATTTGAAATTGGGTTAAGAGCAGATTTTGTTGACCTAGCCCGAAAAAAATGAACAGCCTTCACTAAATTAGGCATATCTCTTTGTACACTTGGAATTTAGATGTGAGGCCACTATTATCAGAAATAGGAGTGGGCAACGGTTTATCCGAACCGCTCAAACCGCCCAATCCGCCCAACCCGCACATAAATGGGCGGTTTCACAAACATAATGCGGGCGGATGCGGTTTGAAATATGACAAATTTGCGGGTTGCGGGCGGGTCGCAGTTTAAACCCGCAACCCGCAAAAATCGCCCGCACTTTAATTATTATTATTATTATTATTTTTTATATACCAACTTTGTAACTTTTACAGGAGCACCATTATATTCTCTATGACACTAGAATCCTTATTTTTAAGTATTTCTCAACTTTCTTAATGCCGTAGAATTATCAAGTCCTAAACTTGGTTTCTTATATGATTTTCATTGGTGATTCATCCACTTTTTCCTAATAAAATTTTCCTTCTAATGGTCGATAGAACTTATAGTTTGATTATTGATTACTGAACTGGCAATTCTAATTGAGTACAACCTTTAATGCATTGATATACATTTTTTTCATGGCAAAAATGCTAGTGTAGGGTTTCTTTGTTTTGGGTACTTTCATTTAATGCATTGATATTCAATTTTTATTTGTAAACTCATCAAAAAATTGTTATCACAAATATATAAAATGAATTTGATGCCTAAATTTGCTAGGAAAAAAAACTCAAAAATTAATTTTTAAAGAAAAAAGTGTAAACCGCAAACCGCCCGCACATTTGCAAACCCTATCTGCACAAACCGCAAACCGCACTGCGGGCGGTTGCGGGTTGACTTTTTCCCAAACCACATAGATGCGGGCGGGTCAAAACCGAACCGCAAACCGCACAAAACCGATCCGCGAACACCCCTAATCAGAAAGTAGACTTCTAGGGCTTCAATTTGGACCCAAGAACCACCTAAAACCAAGTATGGATAAGGGATATATGCCCATTTGAAGTTTGGCTTAAGAGCAGATTTTGTTGACCTGGCCCGAGGTAAATGAACAGCCTTTACTAAATTAGGTATATCTCTTTGTACACTTGGAATTTAGATGTGAGGCCACCACCATTGAAAATTAGACTTCCGGGGCTTCAATTTAGACCCAAGAACCACCTAAAACCAAGTCCATATAAGGGCGATATGCTCGTTTGAAGTTGGGCTTAATAGTAGACTTTATTGGCTCTTTCCAAAACAACAGCAGACCCTTTTTTTTTGGTTTTGGCTCGGTAGGGACACCCCATTGAGCCATTTTCACTCATCCTCCATTATCTCCACTCACCCCCCATTGTCAAAAAGAATTTTTATTTGCATCCATAAAGGAGTATTCCATGCAACCACCTTGAAAATTTGCCCTTCTATCACATTCTTGTATCGTACCTTGTCTCCCACTTTCTTTTTGACCTTCACTCTCCCTCATTGCCTATATAGAATGATCATATTGTAAGAGAGAGAGAAGACCACGAAATTGAAGAGAAAAGAGTGAGAAAAGGGTGAAAAGAGAGAGAAAATTTGAGTTTTTGAGCAAAAAATACTCTTATCTTCCATATACACCCCATACCTTCCATAACTACTGAAATTCCTTATTTTCATACACTAAAACCACTCTAAAAATTCTGATATAGCCAAAGATTAATGCCTTGATCATAAGGAAGAGTGTTTAGTGATTGAAAGTGAGAAAAACTAGAGAGTTAGCCACTTTATATACCATAAACTCTATAAACTCCATAATTTTGAATTGAGGATTTGAAAACACACTTCCTACACTTGAGGGTGATCAAGAGGGAGTTTGTGAACTAACGAGTTCATCATTTTCTTGGAAGGTGAATTTCACAAACTTTTCATTTTCTTGCATTTCTTACTTATTTTGCTATTTTGCTTTGATTTCTTTACTCTTTTGCTTTGATTTCTAGTTATATTATATATTGTTGTAATCTAATTGAAAGTGGTGAGTTGAGACTCCCATACATGTTGTTTTTAGTTCGGTTTTGTTGTGAAAATCTAAGAAAACAGAGTTTGGTCGAGCCTACTGGGCTACCCGGCCTGTTAGTTAGTTGGGTAGCCACTTAAAAGTACACCATCGCGCTCGCAACCTTCATGACCGTGCCCGTAACCTCTAGGAAAAATCGAGCAGCCTTTCGACATTGAGAAGATCAACCTCCGATGGTCTTTGAGGTGCTTGAAGCTGCTGTTTTCTTATGTTTATTTTATTTTGAGTGTTTGTGAGGATTTTTATACTATATTGTAATATTTCAAGTGTTGTAATAATTCCCTATCCTCACTTCTTATCTATCTCATTCTTTAATCGTTTTTCGTAATTGTGCATCTGTATATATCTTGCATGCCATCCATGCTTTTATATACATGATTCATGCTTAGATCTAGCTAAATTTGCATCTTTGTGCTTTAATTGATTATTACATGATTTTGTGCACTATCGCATGTTTTGCAATGTTTCACATATCATGTTTTAGAAGCCGGATCTTTAGAAGCATTCTTGTGTATGTATTGCATTAGGATTTTGTATATAGGATCATGCATATTTTACTAACTTTGTTTTGTAGTTGTTCGTGAGACATTGGTAAATATGTAAGTTGTTATGCTTTAGCATCCCGCTTGTACATAATTTTTTTATTATGTTTAGCATCTTACTATGTGGCTATTTGCTTATGTGATATAATTGTATGAATGCCAGTGGATGGAGGTTGTGTCGCTTAATTTGTAATGATAACTCAATTTATTTGGATTGTACATCTTCAAAACTACATGAAATCAAGTTGTTCCAAAGTGGGTGACATAGTCTATACTTGTATATTTCACATAGTAAATTTTAGGATTTATTAAATAATCAGAACATGAACATATAAAGAAAATAAAATTCATATCATGGTTAGTAAAGGCCGATCTTTTGATCGGGTGAGCGGGGGTGCTCAATTAATGACATTTCTCTCTCATACCTAAGGTTCTGAATTGAGACAACTTTGGTTATGACAAACAGTGGCCTTGGCACGAGTCATGGGTTTCCTAATTTTCCAAAAATATTAGGTGGCAACTCTGAACTCTGATAACGTAGTCCATTTTCGACAAAAGATTTTGCAATAAAATGAATTTTCTAAAAGTTGTCAAATCTGGACTCTCATCTATGTTTCACATTACACTAGTGAGATTAGATCAAAAAGATCTCGAGGGTCCGAACTGTTTAACGCGCGCGGGTACTCCCCGAGCATGTTACAGGGTGAAAAAAGAGAGAAATTTGAGTTTTTAAGGCAAAAACAATCATATCTTCCATATACACCCCACACCTTCCATACAAACTGAAATTCCATCTTTCCTACACTCAAAACTCCTCCAAAAATTCTGAAATAGCTAAATTTTAGTAATGATTGATCAAAGGAAAGAGAAATGAAAGAGTGAGTATTGTTGAAAATGAGAAAAAATAAGAGAGTTAGCTACTTTTCCACCATACATACCCAGAGTTCCATTCTAGTTTCAAATTGAGGATTGAGAACACACTTCCTAAACTTGAGGGTGATCAAAAGGAAGTTCGGAAATCAAGAAGTTCAATCTTTCTTTGGAGGGTGACTTTCTAGTCTTTCATTTTCTTATATTTTCTATCTCATATTTATTTTCTTGCTTCGTATTTCATAGTGTTTTGTTATAATCTAAGTGGTTTGTTTATCTCATATTTATTTTCTTACTTTATATTTCATAGTGTGTTGTTGTAGTCTAAGTGGTTTGTTTAGCTCATAATTATTTATTTATTTATTTATTTATTTTTATTCGCTTTCATACTAGTGTTGTTGCAATCTTGCATGTTCTACCTCATATTTACTTTCTTGTTTTAGGTTCATGCTAGTTTTGTTATATTCTTGCATGTTCTATCTTATATTTGCTTTCTTGTTTTAGTTTCATAGTAATTGTGCTGTAATCTTGCATTTCCTAGCTTATATTTTTCTTGTATTAGTCTCATATTAGTTTTGTTATAATTTTGCATGTTCTACTTCATATTTATTTTATTTTTTTTGTTTTAGGTTCATGTTAGTTTTGTTGTAATCTTGCATGTTCTATCTTATATTTGTTTTCTTGTTTTAGTTTCATAGTAATTATGTTGTAATCTTGCATTTCTTAACTTATATTTTTCATTTTTCTTATTTTAGTCTCATATTAGTTTTGTTGTAATCTTGCATGTTCTACCTTATATTTGTTTTCTTGTTTTAGGTTCATGTTAGTTTTGTTGTAAGTTTGCATTTTTTTTTTAAATTTTATTTTTGTTTTGTTGTTTTTAATCTAACCGGTAGTGGTTAGTTGAGCCACCTACATATTTCTTGTTTGTTTCTTTTCTTGGTTTCATAATAAGACAGGTTTTGCTAGGTCTATTTGGCCGGCCGGTTAGCTTCTTTTGGACAAGACGACATTGTCTTCCAATGTTAACCAACTTCCGGTGGTTTCCAAGGCACCTAAAACTTTTTTTTTTCTTTTGTTGATTTTGAGTGTGTTGCGAGGTTTTTATTTTGTTGTAATATTCTCCTCACCCCCCTCTAATTTGGTTTTCAAAGGGCTGTAATAATTTTCCGCCCCACTTCTTTCTATCTCGTTCTTTTGCTTGCTTTCCTTATTTGTGAATACGCATCATACTTATTTTATTTTATTTTTTGTTGTTATATCCATGCTTTGCATCTATGTTTCATGCATCTTGATTCGGCTAAGTTTGCATTTGTGGATTTAATATATTCCTATGTGATTATGTGTGCTACCTCATGTTCTTGAGATGATTCACATGTCATATCTTAGAAGCCGAATCTTTAGTTGCATCTCATGTGTGAATTCCATTAGGATTTTGTATATAAGATCATACATATTTTTCTAACTTTGTTTTGTAGCTTGTTGGCGGGACGCCAAACATGGAAGTTTATACGCTTTAGCATTCCGTTTGTGTGTGTTTTTCTAATTATGTTTAAGCATCTTACCATGTGGCCACTTGCTTACTTAATATAACTGTATGAATGCCAGTGGATGGAGGTTGTGTCGCTTAAATTGGAATGATGTTGATTTTTCATGTTTGTAAACTCAATTTGTTTGGGTTGTACATCTTCAAAACTCTTTCAAAATACATGAAATCAAGTTGTTCCAAAGTGGGTGACATAGTCTATACTTGTATGCTTCACATAGTATTTTTTTTTAGGATTTATTAAATAATCAGAATATGAACATATAAAGTAAATAAAATTCATGTCATGGTTTAGTAAAGGCCGATGTTTTAATCGGGTGAGCTTTCCCGTCTCATACCTAAAGTTCCGAACCGAGACAACTTTGGTTATGACGAACAGTGGACTTGGCACGAGTCATGGGTTTCCTAATTTCCCAAAATATTAGGTGGCAACTTTGAGATCTGATGACGTAGTCCATTTCTAGCAAATGTTTTTGCAATAAAATGGATTTTCTAAAAATTGCCAAATGTGGACTGTCGTCTACATTTCACATTGCACTCATGAGACTAGATCAAAGAAATCGAGGGTCTAAACTGTTTAACGCGCACGGGTACTCCCGCGCATGTTACAGTTTCTATCGACTCTGCTGGGGATTTTACGAAACCTTGACTCGAACTCTATGATATGACTTTTATTTCAATTATATGTTTATTGCATTGCATGCATTGGTGCACTTCAAGTCCCTGTGTTGCCCAAATACTAGTAGGAGCACAGGCAAGCTTTTTTTGACACTACACCTACCTTTTCGATACTTTAGAGGCCTTGTGTTGTAACCTTATGAGATCTGTCAAAAAGGTAGCTTTGCTATGTAGCTCTGCTATCTAGCTTTGTTATCTAAGGTTCTCAGATTTCGAAGAGAGGCTATTTGACTCTTCTGATTTCCTAGGATCTTTATTGGTTATGACCCAACAGACTCTTTGGTAACGTCACATTGACTTCAACCCCTAGAGTAGAGCTAACCTTGTGCATATAATGAGCTATAGTACCTTCCAAAATTAGGATAGGATGCTCTCCTATTTCTAGGATGTATAATGCTGCTTGTTTGAATAGTGAAACCTTAAATCATTTCAAAGCTAGGACAAAGTAACCCTAGCCCCTATAGGGGTGTTTGTTCTCTTTCTTGCTATGTGTTATGTGCAATGGATGGGATCCATATAGGGCTTCTCAGTATTAGTGGTTCAGGCATTTCAGTTTGTGGGTTTGAGTTCAGTTTTGTTTTTTAGTATGATCAGTTAAGTTGGCATGCTACCGAAATTTGATTGAGGGTTCCGTTTTTGCAAGGCAGTCGAGCACTATAGCTTCCAAAAGGTCTGATATCTCCCAAGTTCTGTGGACTCGCGTTGCTGGACTTTGCAACAAAAGTGCAGATTTGGTTCAGGGTCAGCCAGTGTTAGTTTCTTTGCCACCGGTTACACAAAGAAAAGCAAAAGCTTCATCAATTGTCTAGAATACCCCTTCTTCACCTGCTAGATCATCACCACTAAACTCACCAGAATCAGTGATGGCTCAGATTCCAAAAAATTTAGCAGACATACTATTGGCCCTTTAACGGAGTATGGATACCATTGTCACTACGGTTGCTGCCTAAGGTACTATTCTTGCCGCTCAAGGCAATACTCTTGCTGAGCTGTAACGCCCATTTGGGGTGTCCACTACTCAATCACCTCTGGTGACTCATCTAGTTCCACCTCCACTTCCACCTCCACCAGCTGATGAGTTTTCCGAACTTAACTTACTAGAAGATCTGAGGATTCCTGTACAAACTTCAGGAGGATCCTTTCTCCTTCCATAACCAGCAGGAGGGATCTTTCCCTTCGAGGCACCTAAGTCTGACCTAACTATGTTGAAGCTATCCAAGTTGGAAAAAATTTTCAAAAGGTCACAAGGAGTCAATTTAATCCCGGACATCGAAGACGGGTACACTGAGACAGCTGTGAAGTTGCCAGAACAGTTCAAAATGCCACACATTAATAAGTTTGATGGCTCCGGTGATCCAATGGGGCACATTCGCCTGTTCTTTGATCTCTTAAAGCCTATGGGTTTGACTCGTCCACAAAAGCTCTATTTATTCGGATGAACTTTGTCAAGAGTGGCTGCCATCTAGTATACCAAGTTAGAGGACTCGGTAAAACAAAGTTGGGAAGAGTTAGCCGAGGCCTTTATCACCTAGTATGCTTATAACACCCAGATTGAAGTGACTACTCAAGAATTAGAGGCCACTCGTCAAGAGCCTAATGAAAGTTTCGTGGCCTTCATCATCAGATGGAGGGCCAAGGCAGCGATGATAACCAACAAGCCACCAGAAAGAGATCAAATTCGCATGGTGGTCAGGAATTTGCATAGCAAGATGCTTCAGAAAATGATAGTTCTTCCCCTATTTACTTTTAAAGAATTACATGAAATGGGGGTCTAAATAGAAGATGCCATCAAATAGGGAATCATCATTGACGACAAAGAGTTAATACAGAAGACCTTCGGGCGTAATTCCAATGCTACCAATGCTACCACCAGTGGTAGCACAGCTGTGAAGCCCTCTGAAATCAACTTGGTTGCCACCACCACTAAAATAGCCGACCCCTTTGCTCATGCTGGCCTGCAAACAACAAACACAACCTGAGCCCCAATTAGAACATTCGCCCCTCTCCATATGTCACTCTCCAACGCAATGAAAATCTTGACAAAAAGAGGGTATTTGAAGCCTTTGGACCCCGGACCTCTTCCCGAACCTCTCCCAGCCAAACATGACCCTACCAAACATTGTGCTTTCCATCAACAACCAGGACATGACACAGACCGTTACTTTTGTCTCTGTCATGAGATCCAAAATCTCATAGACAATAAAGTCATAGCTTCCCCACAACCACCAAAACCCAACGTCACTACCAACCCCGTTGCCGCCCTATGATAGAATTCCACCACCTCCTCATCTTAACCTCATCCATACACTTTCATCCACCTTTAACCCTAGTATCTATATCACACCTACCCATTTACCAAAACCTGAGGTACATATTCCTGAAGGCACTAAGTTGTGCATGATGAATGCATCTCCAACCCAGCCAAAACCCAAAATCCTTATAGTGGTAGTGTTAAAGGAAATAACCGAAATACCTATGCTTGAAACTAGCAAACTATCAGTGAAAAAGTATGATCCCAGTTGGTATATTGCTTCCAGTGGTCAACTAAAGCTTGAGGTTGATCTGCCTGACTTATTTTCTATCAATGTTGTCAGAGAGGATGTGCTAGAATAAGGGTTGGATGATTTGGCCGACCTAGAGGAGAACTTGGCTAATCTCCATTTCTTTGAAGAATTAGACCTTGGGAATGTGCAGATGGGATGGTAGGAACCGAAGAATTACAGTCACGGTTGGTCAAGCGGTGACGAAGCTTCTGGTGAGGAAACTGAAAGAAAAGGGGATGCATTGAGACTTGATTTCGGAAAACCTGTTGAATGTGGTAAAGGAAAGAGTTCCAGAGGAAAAGAAAAAGAACCAGAAAGCCATTCGAAGCATACTATAGAAATGATTCAAGCAGTGCTAGATAATTGCCTTTTGGTCAACGAAGGTGAATTGTGGGATGATAATAACCTACAGCTCGCCCACACTAATGGTGAATGGGTAAACAATGTGCCGGATGAGACTTGGTATACAGATAAAATTGATCATTTGACCAGGAGTGGGCGCCACTTCAAGCCTCCACATTTAAACCAAAGAGAGGCTTTTGGCAAAGATAAAGATGTAGAGAAAGAGATAAAGAAACAAAAAGAGAAAGAGGTAGAAAAGATCTGGTTATAAAATAACTGAAAAAGATCCAGGCAAACATTTCCATTTGGGGTCTTCTCATGGCTTCCCGAGAACATCTACAGGTAACGTTGTCAATATTGAGCAAGGCTAAGCTGTCAATTGACACCACTCCTGAGCAATTAGTGTCATTAATCACCCCGAGAGAAACCATCACAGCAATAACTTTTGCTGACAAAGTGCTGCCACCAGAAGGATCAGAACATAACAAGCCTCTGTACGTATCACTGGAATGCAGAAAAAAATAGATCCCGATTGTTCTGATTGACACCGGATCAGCCATCAATGTCTGCCCTACACGCACTGCTTATGCAATCGGGCTAAAGCCAACAGATTTCACGCCCGCTACTCAATTGATCTGGGCTTATGATAATACTAGTCGGGAAGTGATGGGGACAATCAAAGTACAAATAACAGTGGGTCCATTTGAGCACGAAGCTGAATTTCATGTCATGGATGTTCCCGCAACATTCAACTTGCTATTGGGAAGGCCCTGGCTTCATCAGATGAAAGCTGTATCATCCACACTACATCAATTGGTAAAGTACCCATATGACGGAGGAATTGCAACTGTCTTCGGAAATTTATCCATTCATCCTCTCCCAGAAGTCACAACACCACTGCTAGAAATACAGCATGGGAAAGAGGATGTGTTCCTATTGGGTTTTACATTGGTAGAGGCCCAGCTAGTTCAAACACTCATGGCAGAAGACGAAGGTGTATACGTCAATGCCCAATCAATCTATTTCATGAGTAAACTAGGTCACATTCCAGGGATGGGATTGGGACAAAATGGCAGGAAAGGTATTATTATAGCCAGTGAAGTACCTCATAACCCACATGCATTCGGACTAGGATATGCACCCCCGGCTAATGAATGGAAAAGGAAAACTGAAGAGATCAGGGAGAGGATCAAGGCCAAGAGAACCGAGCGGCAGTTTGAGTTGGTTCATAAGCCAATTCGTGGGACCTTGAATGGACACTTTGTCCACCAAGGAGAAGACTTCTCTTTTTGTGGTTTTCTTGAGCCTTGGTTTGATCAAGTGGAGAGGAAAAGATACCTTGGGATTGAGATTTTCTTCGATCATCAGCTCTCTGACAGTGACGAGGAGTGGGTAGATCCTAGCATCGACATCGAACAAGACAGAGAAGTCGACTCGGAAAGCAGCACAGAGGAAGTCCTGGGTCTAACATTGGCTGATTTACTGATAGAGTCGCATACTAGCGCTGAATTGATGAATTTGGGGGATATGACCATTGCTGTGATCGGGGAAGAGGTATTTACTGACTGCTCAAGCTTTATCATGTATGTAGTGAATGGCTCACAAATAAATTGGCATTTTGAAAAGAGTTGTATTGAGAATTCTAAATTGGTTATTGAGTCTGAGTCTGGTGGGCCTGTGGGGTTGGAGTTAGATTCCAGTTTGTCTAAGCTGTTTGAGTCTTCTTTTTCTTTCTCTTTTGAGTCTGTTGCAACTTGTGAGCCCCAGGCTTTGAATGAAGATGTTGTGCTTTCCGCTTACTTTTCTGTGCTCATAGTTCATAACATTGACCAAAATTTTCAAAATTTTAATAAAAACGAAGAGGAAGAAATTTCTCAGGCTTTAAAAAATTTAATCGACTAGGAAAAAAAAAGGCGTGGTAAGCCATTAGTGGATGAAATTGTTTCTGTAAATGTGGGTACTAAGAAAGTTCCTCGCTTGATAAAGATTGGTTCTACATTATTTTCAGAGAAACATGAACAATTAGTTGCTTTATTAGAAGAATTCAAAGATGTTTTTGCATGGTCCTACAAAGACATGCCATGAATTGACCCTGAGATTGTATGGCATAGGATCCCTCTCGACCCTGAGGCCCGACCTGTCAAACAGAAGCTTCGCAGAATTCGTCCGCATTGGGCCTTGAAAATTAAAGAAAAGGTTACCAAGCAAATCAATGCTGGGTTTTTGCTCGTATCAGAATATCCTACTTGGTTAGCCAATATTGTGCCAATTCTGAAGAAAGATAACAGAATCCGAGTTTGTGTTAGCTTTCGGGATTTGAATAAGGCTAGTTTGAAGGATGATTTCCCATTGCCACATATTGATGAATTGGTAGACTTCACTGCAAGGCATGCCTTATTGTCATTCATGGATGGCTTTTTAGGGTATAACCAGATCCTTATGGCTCTAGAGGACAAAGAAAAGATAGCATTTACCACACCATGAGGGACATACTGCTACAGGGTTATGCCATTTGGTTTGAAGAATGTCGGGCCACTTATCAGAGAGCTGCTACCACTCTTTTGCATGATATGATCCACAAGGAAGTTGAGGTGTATGTAGATGACATGATTGTCAAGTCCAAAGATCGAGAAAGCCATTACACTGCATTGAAGAAATTCTTTGAGAGAATTAGGGAATACAGGCTAAAACTGAATCCACAGAAATGCACCTTTGGGGTAACTGCGGGTAAGATGTCGAGATTTATGATCACACAGCGGGGAATTGAAGTTGATCCAACTAAAATTAAGGCCATCTTAGAAATATTGCCACCAATGACTGAAAAAGAGGTGCGGGGTTTTCTAGGAAACGTGCAATTCATAAAGAGGTTTATTTCAAAGCTAACCTTGACTTGTGAACCATTATTTGGTCTCCTAAAGAAAGGGAAGAAGTTCTAATGAGATAATCGATGTCAGTTTGTGTTCGAGCAAGTCAAGCAATACTTGCGGAATGCACCTGTGTTATCGCCACCTGAGCCAGGAAAACCGCTAATTTTGTATTTATCAGTGACCAAATCAACTATGGGATGTATGCTTGCACAAGAGTCGGATGAGAAAGTGGAGAAGGCCATCTGCTACTTGAGTAAAAAGATGCTTGAATATGAGACCCGCTATACTCCTTTGGAAAAAGCTTGCTTAGCTTTGGTATGGGCCACCAAGAAGTTGAGACACTACCTATTAGCTCACTCAGTAATTCTGGTTTCAAGATTAGATCCAATCAAATATCTCTTTGAGAAACCAGCACTTACCGGTAGGCTAACTCGTTGGTTGCTTTTGCTTTCCGAATTTGACCTTAAGTATGTCACTCACAAATTTATTAAAGGAAGGGCCGTAGCAGAATTTTTGGCTGATCACCCAATTGAAGGAGGAGAAGATGTAGATTACTCATTCCCAAATGAAGAGGTCATGCAGATGGAAGAAGGCACTTAGAAGTTGTACTTTGATGGAGCGTCCAATCAATTTGGCTATGGGATAGGTGTGTTGCTCATAGCACCTGATGATTCTTATATTCCCTTAGCTTTCAAACTCCGATTCAAGGTAGCGAACAACTAAGCAGAGTATGAGGCGTGCATTGCCGGATTGGAAACAGCCTTGGAACTAGGGCAATAAGGTTGGATGTGATCGAGGACTCCAACTTGGCCGTCTCTCAAGCCAACAGAGATTGGAAAGTTAAAGAGGAAAAAATGAAAGGCTATCATTAGACCTTGGACATGTTGATCCCGAGGTTCAAAAAACTAACTTTTACGCACCTGTAAGAGAGAACAACTGATTTGTTGATGTGTTGGCAACCCTGGCATCAATGATAGATATATCGGTCGGGGTCAAGATGCGCCTAATCCTTATAGAACAAAGGTGCGCCCTTGCGTATGAAATGATAGCCGCAACGGAAGAAGTTCAAGATGAAAACCCTTGGTACTTTGATATTTGGAATTTTCTAAAAAGTGGTACATACCCACAAGGGGCAAGCGCCAAAGACAAAAGGGGGATATGGCGTCTGGCCACTCAATTCGTCATTTGTGGAGATAAGTTATACAAGAGAGGGCTTCTGGGTATGCACAAGCTGTGTGTAAAGGAAGAAGAGGCAAAGCGTGTCATGGAAGCCATCCATGGAGGAGAGTGTGGAGTCCATATGAACAGTATAATGTTAGCTAGAAAAATCCTTAGACAAGGATACTACTGCTTAACCATGGAGAGTGATTGTATCAACTTTGTTAGGCGATACCACAAATGTCAAATCCACACCAATCGCATGAATATCCCGCCATCCAAACTCTACAACATGCCTTCACCTTGGCCTTTCTCAGTCTGGGGCATAGATGTCATCGGGGCAATCACACCGAAGGGTTCAAATAGGCATCAATTCATCTTGGTTGCCATTGACAATTTTACCAAGTGGGTTGAAGCACAGTCGTATTCAGTGTTGAAAGCATCACGAGTGGCCAAATTCATCAAGAACAACATCATCTGCAGATATGGGGTATCAAACGAAATAATTTTAGACAATGGCTCACACTTCAGGGGAGAAGTGGTAGTTCTACTTGAAAAATATAACGTGACTTTTCACAAGTCATCAACATATAGGCCACAAACTAATGGAGCCGTTGAAGTTGCAAACAAGAATATCAAAACCATTTTGTGTAAGACGGTGGAAACTTATAGAGATTGGCTAAGCAAACTGCTTTTTGCACTTTATGGATACAGAACATCAATCCGAACGTCTACAGGGGCAATCCCTTACTCTTTGGTATATGGCATGGAGGCTGTTTTGCCGATTGAGTTGGAAGTGCCTTCATTGAGGATTATGGCTTAATGTTAGATAATAGAAATTGATTGGCAACAGAACCGATTTGAGGAACTGATGCTATTTGATGAGCGAAGATTGAAGGCGTTATACCATATTCAGGGGTATTAATGCAGGATTGCCAGAGCATTCAACAAAAAGGTTAGATCTAGGAATTTGAGGGAAGGGGACTTAGTGTTGAAAGACAACCGAGCTCTTATTCACGACCCTAGGGGCAAGTTTAGACCCAATTGGATAGGACACTACATCATTAAATGAATCTGGTCAGGAGGAGCAATCATTCTCATGGATTTGAATGGTTTAGAGTTCTCACAGTCAATCAACATGGACAAGCTGAAAAAATACTACCCTTGAGAGGCTTGCTGGGCCGAAAACCCGACAGGGCGACCTAGGCAAAAGTTAGATAAAAAAAAAATGAAAAAATGAAAAGCTCGCAAGGTTGAAAACCCGAAAGGGAGGCTTTGGCAAAAGTTAGAAAACAAAAGGAGAGTGTCAATACCCGAGTGAACCTTAGCTGGAACTACGTATGGCCTAATTCCTATCTTTGGAATACGTAGGCAGCTTTATCTTGAAGTTCGGGCCTAATCATTTTTTTAACTCACTCATCTCGTCCATGTTTGATTGGTGTATCTTTATTCGACTCAATTATCTATATTTGATTGGCTCATCCTTATTTGATTCAGTTGTCTTATTTCTCTTTCATGACGGGTTCAGTTGCAAGATGAATTCAGTTGTATATCTTAGTGGTTGATTTCATGTTGATCAAGTAGCAATCATTTGCGAAAATAGATTTTGAGGACTTTTAATGAAGTTGACTGATTTTCTAAAAAATTATTCCACTTTTGCAAAACTCAGACCATTCTTTGGACCAAAAAGAGAAATTTTTTAGTGCTCATAATTTGACTCATATGATTTCAAGATAGAAAATGGAACAAGTGTGCTAATTTACCTCTCATGTTGATCAAAATCGCTTTAGCAGAAAGGAAAAACAAAAAAGGGCAAAGTGATGAACTATGGACAGAGTTGAGTCGGGTTTTTTATCCTTTTCCCACACTATCGAGTTCTCGTCACCTTAATCAAGCAATCACCGAAAAATGCACAATAGTTGTCACCGATTCGGCATTGCCACTCTACCAACACAATCATTTTCCATTTTCTGCCTTCGAAGTCGAGCAGAGTGAGAATGGGGGCGATGCCGTGTAAAAATACTCATTGTAACGTTCAAACGCAGATCGCATTCAAAACCATGTAATTATTGCTTGATTAAATAAAATGTTCTATTTTAAATGTTTCGTTGTAATTTTCATTCAGCACACACATGTTTGCACGTTTTGTGTTACATTGTATAAACGTTTGAATAAATGTATAAACATTGAATATTTATTCGGCGTACACGTGTTTTGTGTTTCATTGTATAAACATTGACCGGCTCGGGTTAACTAGGCATTTCATTCGGAACGTTTATATGCTTTGATGTGTAAATGGGTTTTGCCGGCTCATCATGAGTATTCATCATTAAATATGTATTTGGGATACGAGTGTTACGCACGGCCCTGGCTCCAGATTTTGGGTATTTTAAAGTCGTCATGCGCCGATGAGACTCCGGATAAGGAGATCTTATCGGCTCAAAGGCGTCATACGCCGATGAGGCTCCGAATCCGGAGGCTTGTATGGGCCAATTGTGATATCCATGAAGGGTGCTCCGAATCCGGAGGCTTACTCGGCCCAAAGGTGTAATGCACCAGAGGGGCTCCGAATCCGGAGGCTTGTATAGGCCCAAAGGTGTCATGCACCAGAGGGCCTCCAAATCCGGAGACTTGTATGGGCCAATCGTAATATCTACGAAGGGCGCTCCGAATCCGAAGGCTTAATCAGCCCAAAGGTGTCATACACCAAAGGGGCTCCGAATCCAGAGACTTGTATAGGCCCAAAAGTGTCATGCACCAGAGGGGCTCCGAATCCGGAGACTTGTATGGGCCAATCGTGATATCCACGAAGGGCGCTCCGAATCCGGAGGCTTGTATAGGCCCAAAGGTGTCATGCACCAAAGGGGCTCCGAATCCGGAGGCTTGCATAGGCCCAAAGGTGTCATGCACCAGAGGGGCTCCGAATCCGGAGACTTGTATGGGCCAATCGTGATATCCATGAAGGGCGCTCCGAATCCAGAGGCTTAATCAGCCTAAAGGTGTCATGCACTAGAGGGGCTCCGAATCCGGAGACTTGTATGGGCCAATCGTGATATCCACGAAGGGCGCTCCGAATCCGGAGGCTTAATCGGCCCAAAGGTGTCATGTACCAGAGGGGCTCCAAATCCAGAGACTTGTATGGGCCAATCGTGATATCCATGAAGGGCGCTCTGAATCCGGAGGCTTAATCGGCCCAAAAAAAGGGGGTTGTGAACTGAATTGAACGGTGAAGAAAAGAGAAGCTTTGTATTCCAGAAGTGAAATATGTACAAGTATCAAGCCCCACAAGTCGGGTCAATGATAGAATTTACGTAAATGCGTTGAATTCCAAGGTCGTGGAAGACTCCTTCCTGACATGTCTTTCAGCCAATATGCCCCTGCTCCGCGATGGAATCTATCTGATAGGGGCCGTCCCAGCTAGGACCCAATTTTCCATCAATCGGTTTCCTGTCAACTGGAAGCACCTTCTTCAGGACCAACTCTCCTGGTGTGTAGCGACGTAGTTGTCACGACCCAAACCCGGCCCTATGGGTTTAGCACCGTAACCGGCCAGTAATCCGAGATTACCGAAGGCCTGCAGAACAGTAGAACAGTAAAACAGAGTACAGGGCCTGGCGGAAGCCAAAACAGTAAATAAACAATGTCCAATGAGCTGTGACAGTCTGTATGCAAAAAGACTTTCATACATATATACATAATCAGTACAGAACAGTATGCACAAAATGCACAATCATTCAGACTAGGGACTCAACCCTTTACATCGCAGTACAGTAAGCATTCGGTCTATACAAAACAGTAAGACAGTACAGAAGGGGGAATTGTAAAACACCCCTAAGCCTTAACATGATAGGCTCGGAACCTCGCAGTGAGGCACATAGGCTGGCTTGACAAAACTGGACCCCAAGGGTTCTGCACCCGAATCCGGAACTAACTAAAGAGCTACGCCGGGGAGACCTAGACCTAATTGAAGAGCTCCGAGAGGCCACTGCTGTCAGGAGGGCCTCATACTAACAAAAAATGAGAACACACTACAACCGCAAAGTTCGACCAAGGGAGTTCGCCGTGGGGGATCTTGTTTTGCGTGAAGTAACTCTTGCCACCAAAAATCCAGCTAAGGGCAAGCTATCAGCCAAGTGGAAGGGACCTTACGTTGTTAAGACCAGACCTCGTCTCGGCACTTACCGACTTCAGGACATGGAAGGTCGAGATCTCCCCCATCCGTGGAACGCCGAGCACTCTAGTGATTCAAGTCTAGAAAG
>NW_021025772.1:861676-931410 GCF_004153795.1 Camellia sinensis
GGTATTTACTGAACGCTCAAGCTTTATTCATGTATGTGTGAATGGCTTCACAAATAATTGCCATTTTTGAAAAGAGGTTTATTGAGATTTCAAAATTTGTTATTGAGTCTGAAGCTCTGGTGGCCTAGTGGGCGTTGGAGTTAGAATCCAGTTTTCTGTCTAAGCCTGTTTGGTCTTCTTTTCTTTCTCTTTTGAGTCGTTGCAACTATGTGAGCCCCAGGCTTTGAATGGAATATGCTTAGTGCCTTTCCAGCTTTACTTTTCTGTGCTCATAGTTCTAACATTGACGCAAAATTTTCAAGAATTTTAATAAAAACGAAGTGAGAGAAATTTCTCAGGCTTTAAAAATTTAATCGAACTAGGGAAAAAAACAAGGCGTGGTAAAAGGGGCATTTAAAGTGGATGAATATGTTTCTGGTAAATGTGCGGTATAAGAAAGTTCCTCGTCTGAAGTAAAGATTGTGTATCTACATTTATTTTCAGAGAAACTATGGACATTAAGTTGCTTTATTAGAAGAATTCAAAGATGTTTTGCATTGGTCCTACAAAGACATGCCGATTGACCTCTGAGATGTGCTTATGGCCATAGGATCCCTCTCGCACCCTAGAGCCCGAGCTTGTCAACAGAAGTCTTCTGACAGGAATTCGTCCGCATTGGGCTTGAAAATTAAAGAAAAGGTTATCCAAGCAAATCAATGCGGGTTTTGCTCGTATCAGAATCTACTTGGTTAGCCAATATTGTCCAACTTCTGAAGAGAAAAGATATACAGAATCCGAGTTTGTGTTAGCTTCGGAATTGAATAAAGCTAGTTTGAAGGATGATTTCCCATGCCACATATTAGATGAATGGTAGACTTCACTGCAAGGACTATGCCTTATTGTCATTCATGGATGCTTTTTAGAGTCATAACCAGATCGCTTATGGCTCTAGGAGGACAAAGAAAAGATAGGCAGTTACCACCCGCATGAGGGACATACTGCTACAGGGTTATGCATTTGTTTGAAGAATGTCGGGCCACTTATCAGAGAGCTGCTCCACCTTTTGCATGATATGATCCCAAGGAAACGTTGAGGTGTATGTAAGATGACATGATAGTTTCAATCCAAAGATCGAGAAAGCATTCAACTGCATTGAACAATTCTTTAGAGAATTAGGGAATACAGGCTAAAACTGAATCCACAGAAATGCACTTGTGGGTAACTGCGGGAGAAGTCGAAAGATTTATGATCAGCACAGCGGGAATTGAAGTTGATCAACTAAAATTAAGGCCATCTTAGAAATATTGCCAACCAATGACTGAAAAGAGTGCGGGTTTTCTAGAAACGTGCAATCATATAAGAGAGTTTATTTCAAAGCTAACCTTGACTTGTGAAACCATTGTTTGGTCTCCTAAAGAAAGGGAAGAAGTCTCTAATGAGATAATCGATGTCAGTTTGTGTTCGAGCAAGTCAAAGCAATATTGCGGATGCAACTGTGTATCGCCACCTTGAGCAGAAAACGCTAGTTTTGTATTTATCACGTGACCAAATCAACTATGGGTATGTATGCTTGCACAAGAATCGGATGAAAAGTGGAAGAAGGCATCTGCTACTTTGGTAAAAGATGCTTGAATATGAAGACCCGCTATACTCCTTTGGAAAAAGCTTGCTTAGCTTGTGTATGGGCGCCACCAAGAAGTTGAGACACTACTATAATAGACTACTCAGTAATTCTGGTTTCAAGAAATTTTAGTCAATAAAAATCCTCTTTGAGAAACAGCAGCTTACCGGCTAGGTCATCTGCGTTGGTTGGCTTTTTGCTTTTCCGAATTTGACCTTAAGTATGTCACTCACAATTTATTAAAGGAAGGGCCGTAGCAGATTTTTGCTGAATTCACCAATGAAAAGAGGAGAAGATGTAGATTTACTCATTCCCAACACAGAGGTCATGCAGATGCGAGAAGCACTTAGACAGTTGTTACTTTGATGGAGCGTCACATCAATTGGCTATGGGATTAGTGTGTATGCTCATAGCACCTGATAGATTTTATATTCCTTAGCTATTTCAAACTCCGATTCAAGGTAGCAACACTAAGCAGAGTATGAGGCGTATGCATTGCCGATTGGAAAACACTTGGAACTAGGGCAATAAGGTTTGGATGTGATCGAGGACTCCACTGGCACGTCTCTCAAAGCAACAGAGATTGGAATAGTTAAGAGGAAAAAATGAAAGGCTATCATTGAAACCTTGGACATGTGATCTCCGAGGTTCAAAAAACTACTTTACGCCACCTGTAAAGAGAGAACAACTGATTTGTGAATGTGTTGGCAACCCTGGCAAATCAATGATAGAGTATATCGGATCGGTCAAGATGCGCCTAATCCTTTACTAGAACAAAGGTGCGCCCTTGCTATGAAATGATAGCGCACGGAAGAAGTTGCAAGATGAAAACCCTGGTACTTTGATATTTGGAATTTTCTGAAAAAGTCGTACATTACCACAAGGGGCAATCGCAAGACAAAAGGGGGAATTACTGGCCGTCTGGCACTCAATTCTCATTTGTTGGAGATAAGTTATATCAAAAGAGGGCTCTGGTATGCACAAGCTGTGTGTAAAGGAAGAAGAGGCAAAGCTGTCATGGTAAGGCCATCCATGGTGGAGAGTGTGGAGTCATCTATGAATAGATATAATGTTAGCTAGAAAACATCCTTAGACAAGGCTATACTTAACTGCTTAACACATAGGAGATGATATGTAATCAACTTTGCTAGGCGATCACACAAATGTTGCAAACCACACCAATCGCACACACTGAATATCCCGCCAGCCAAACCGTAAGAACATGGCCTTCACCTTGGCTTCTCAGTCTGGGGCATAGATGTCATCGGCGGGCAATCACACCGAAGGTTACAAATGAGCATCCAATTCATCCTTGGTTGCAATTTGACATTTAACCAAGTGGTTGCAGCACAGTCGTATTCAGTGTTGAAAGCATCACTGAGTGGCCAAATTCATCAAGAACACATCATCTGCAGATATGGGTATCAAACGAAATAATTTTAGACAATGGCTCACACTTCAGGGGAGAAGTGGTAGTTTCTACTTGAAAAATATAACGTGACTTTTCACAAAGTCACAACATATAGGCCACAACTAATGGAGCCGTTGAAGTTGCCAAACAAGAATAATCAACAACATTTTGTGTAAGACGGTGGAACTTATAGAGATTGGCCTAAGCAAACTGCTTTTTGCACTTTATGGATACAGAACATCAATCCGAACGTCTACAGGGGCACAATCCTTACTCTTTGGTAATATGGCTGGAGGCTGTTTTGCCGATTGAGTGGAAGTGCCTTCATTGAGTATTATGGCTTAATGTTAGATAATAGAAATTGATTGGCAACAGAACCGATTTGAGGAACTGATGCTATTTGATGAGCGAAGATTGAAGGCTTATACCATATTCAGGGTATTAATGCAGGATTTCAGAGCATTCAACAAAAAGGTTAGATCTAGAAATTGACGGAAGGGACTTAGTGTTGAAGACAACCGAGCTCTTATTCACGACCCCAGGGGCAAGTTTAGACCCAATTGGATTAGGACACTACATCATATAATGAATCTGTCAGGAGGAGCAATCATTCTCATGGATTTGAATGTTTAGAGTTTCTCACAGTCAAATCACATGGACAAGCTGGAAAAAATACTACCTTGAGAGGCTTGCTGGGCCGAAAACCGACAGGGCGACCTAGGCAAAAGTTAGAAAAAAAAAAATGAAAAAATGTGAAAGCTCGCAAGTTGAAAACCCAAAAGGGAGGCTTTGGCAAAAGTTAGAAAACAAAAGGAGAGTGTCAATGACCGAGTGAACCTTAGCTGGAACTACGTATGGCCTAATTCCTATCTTTGGAATACGTAGCAGCTTTATCTTGAAGTTCGGGCCTAATCATTTTTTAACTCCACTCATCTCGTCCATGTTTGATTGGTGATCTTTATTCGACTCATATTATCTATATTTGATTGGCTCATCCTTGATTTATTCAGTTGTCTTATTTCTCTTTCATTGACGGTTCAGTTGCAAGATGAATTCAGTTGTATATCTTAGTGGTTGATTTCATGTTGATCAAGTAGCAATCATTGCGAAAATAGATTTGAGGACTTTTAAGGAAGTTGACTGATTTTCTAAAAATTATTCCACTTTTGCAAAATTCAGACCATTCTTTGGACAAAAAGAGAAATTTTTTAGTGCTCATAATATTGACTCATATGATTTCAGATAGAAAATGGAACAGTGTGCTTAATTACCTCTCATGTTGTCAAAAATCGCATTTAGTCAGCAAGAACAAAAAAAAAACGCAAAGTGAAGAAATATCGGACAGAGTGGAGTCGGGTTTTTTATCCTTTCCCCACAACTATCGACGTCTCGTTCACCTTATCAAGCAATCACCGGAAAAATGCACAATAGTTGTCACCTGATTCGGCATTGCCACTCTACCCAACACAATCATTTTCCATTGTCTGCTTAGAAGTCGAGCCCCAGATGAAATGAGCGGCAGATGCCGTGTAAATAATACTCATTTGTAACGTTCAAAACGCAGATCGCATTCAAAACATGTAATTTATTGCTTGATTAAATAAAATGATTCTATTTTAAATTTCGTTGTATTTCACATTCAGCACACTACGAAGTGTCTTGAACGTTTTTGTGTTAACCATTGTATAAAACGTTATTTGAATAAATGATAAAACATTGAATATTATTCGCGTTACACGTGTTTGTGTTTCATTGTAAAAACATTGACCGGCTCAGGGTTAACTAGGCATTTCATTCGGAACGCTTTATATGCTCTTGATTGTAATGGTTTTGCGGTCTCATGCTGAGTATTCATCATCTAGAAATGTATTTATGGGCATACGAGTGTTTACGTCACGGCCTGTCTCAGATTTTGGGTATTTTAAAGTCGTCATGCGCCGATGAGCTCCGGATAAGGAGATCTTATCGGTCTCAAAGGCGTCATACGCCGATGAGGCCTCCGAATCCGGAGGCTTGTATGGTCAATTGTGATATCCATGAAGGGTGCTCCGAATCCGGAGGCTTACTCGGCCTCCAAAGGTGTATGCCCAAGGGGCTCCGAATACCGGGAGGCTTGTATAGGCCCAAAGGTGTCATGCACCAGAGGCCTCCACAAATCCGGAGACTTTATGGGCCAATGTAATATCTACGAAGGGCCGCTCCGAATCCGAAGAGCTTATTCAGCCAAAGGTGTCATACACCAAAGGGGCTCCGAATCCAGAGACTTGTATAGGCCAAAGTGTCATGGCACCAGAGGGCTCCGAATTCCAGGGACTTGTAATGGGCCAATCGTGATATCCACGTAAGGGCGCCCGAATCCGGAGGCTTTGTATAGGCCAAAGGTGTCATGCACCAAAGGGGCTCCGAATCCGGAGGCTTGCATAGGCCCAACAGGTGTCATGCACCGAGTGGGCTCCGATCCGGAGACTTGTAATGGGCCAATCGTGATATCCATTGAAGGGGCTCCGAATCCAGAGGCTTAATCAGCTAAAGGTGTCATTGGCACTAGAGGGCTCCGATCCGGAGACTTGTATGGGCCAATCGTGAATATCCACGAAGGGCGCTCCAATCCGGAGGCTTAAATCGGCCAAAGGTGTCATGTACCAGAGGGCTCCAGATCAGAGACTTGTATGGGCCAATTCGTGATATCCATGAAGGGCGCGTCTGAATCCGGAGGCTAATTCGCCACAAAAAGGGGTGTGTGAAACTGAATGAACGGTGAAGAAAGAGAAGCTTTGTTATTCCAAAGTGAAATATGTACAAGGTATCGCCCACAAGTCGGGGTCAATGTATAGAATTTACGTAAATGCGTTGAATTCCAATGTCCGTGAAGACTCCTTCCTGAACATGTCTTCATGCCAATTGCCCCTGCTCCGCGATGGAATCTATTGATTAGGGGCCGTCCCAGCTAGGACCCAATTTTCCATCAGCCGTTTTCCTGTCACTGGAACTACGCTTCTTCGGACCAACTCATCCTGGCGTGTGTAGCCTGAGTAGTTGTCACGACCCAAACCCGGCCCTATGGTATTAGCACCCGTAACCCGGCAGTAATCCGAGATTACCGAAGGCCTGCAGCTAGCAGTAGACCAGTACAAAACGAGCAGTACAGGTGCCTGGGCGGAAGCCAATACGTAAATGAAATAATGTCCGTTAGAGCTCGTGTCAGTCTGACTTATGCCAAAAAGATTTCTTTTCATCGTCAAATTTCACAACTATACTAAACAGTACAGTCTAGTACATAAATTACAGTCACACAGAACAGGGACCTAATCCCTTGATTAACAAGTACGGTTAGTAGTTAACAGTCTATACCAGTACGAAGACAGTTATGGAGACAGACGGGGGAAAAAACAAGGAACACCCCAACTGCATAGATGGCAACCTCGGAACTCTCCAGCAGCACCAAAGGCGTGGCTGACAAAGACTGGAGTCCTAACCCACGCTCCTAGCTCCCGATCTGGCGGCTAAGCACCTACATATATATATAGACCAGTTGACCGCTACAGAAGCCCATGTGAATAACATAATGCGTACAAGGGTCCTACGTACATTATGAAAATCAGTGTCATTAAACAATACTTCTCAGTCTTTCAGTTCCAGAACAGTTATTCGTCATATGTGGTACACACTTAAGCATACGCCAGTAAACAGTAGGTCTTAAAGACCAACACAAGTTAATGATTGGCCATCAATCAGTAAACTAGTAGTGTCCCCGAGAGGAACCGACAAAGAGTCTCTGTAAACAGTAACAGTAAACAATAGGTGCTAGACCTGCCACAATACAGTTCGAAGACTACAGACCCATACATTCATTCAGTAAAACGAATATACAGTTTCCAAGTAAAACAGTTCAGTTCAGTTATTCAGGAGATAATCATGTTTAACATATCTTTAACACAATTGTACTACTCACAGGAGTTTGGGCTACAGTATGCTAGACGATGCGTCTCCCCAGTCGCAACCCTACACAGTTCACAGGATTGAACACACACTAAGCTACACAGTTGGGAAAGATAACAACTTAATCCCTAAATTTGCCTCGCTGCTGTTCTACATCGTATATCCTCAGAGAGATGCTTAAATTAGGGTCTATAGATGCTAGAATGGGATGCATGATACAAAGATAAGTGATCAGAAAAATAGTCTCGGATAATTTTTCAGAAAACAGAGTCCCGCTCGAGCTCAGGTTTCCCCGCTAGAGCGGTTATGCAACAAAGGTACACGCTCGAGCGTCAACTTTCCCGCTCGAGCGTACTGTAAAAGTACTGGATGGGTGAAATCTCCGCTCGGCGCCCGCTCAAGCTTGAGACATGACTCCGCTCGAGCGCCCAATCCTCCGCTCGAGCGGACTGTAAAACAGTGCAGAGAGATGCTGGATGCTCGGATTCCACGCTCGAGCGTCTCTATCTCCGCTCGAGCGGGAGTGCGAAATCTGGAAATCCCAGATTGCACCTCCAAGCTCAAACTCAAGTTCAAAAGCATCAAAACCGATCCTCTTGGGCTAATTTCTGGAAAAACACTTGTAAACACATAGAATAACATGGTTCAAAGCTCGATTTGAGAAACCAAAGCCCAAGGGTGTTTAATTCAAACCCAATTTCAAACCAATTTCGAGAATACGATGAACATGCAAACATGCATGAATTCAAATCATTTTGAAGCTCCAACTTGATGCTATAAGGAGCCAATCCATTTCAAAACATGATGAAATCTTGGACTTAAACATAATTATGAACATGCATGTAACCTTTTGCCATGAAAACAACTCAAACATCTACAATTCAAACATGCATGCATGAATTATGCTCTATATCAACATGTATGAACTAAAACATGACTTAGCTCTACAATTTAACATGGACCATGCAAGAATTAGTTCAAACACAAGAATGAGAAGATGAAATCCTTACCTAGGTTCCTTGAATGCAAGTCTAGAGGTCCAATTTAGCAATCTACACTTCAATTACCAAGCAATTCTTCAAGTTTCCGAGCAATTCAAGGTGAAAAACCAATTTCTCTCCCTCTCTACTCTCTAGGTCGGCAAGGCTCAAGAAAGGGCTGAGGAAATGTTTGTTTCAAGTGTATACAAGGCTCACATGTTATATTGAGTGGGCCACTAAGGGTGGCAATTTGGTAATTACGGCAAACTTTGCAATTAACTCGTTTTAATCTAATTTAATCATACCTAATCAGCTTTTAGATAAATACACTATAAAATCACATTAATTATGAGGATCATAAAACACCAATCAATTCCCGATTCGGCCGCCGATAAGGCCTTCAATTAGCAGTTTAAACACAAAACACAAACAGATCAAATAATCAATCAACAGATAAAATGCAATTCAAACAGATGTACTCATTCAATCCAGTTCCAGTTTTCAGTCAGTCAGTTCAGTACTTTAATTAGTTCAATTATCAGTCACAATCAGTTCAGTTTAACGGTAATCAATGTTTAACGGTAAGCAGTGGTGAGGGTTATTACAGTAGTTGAACGCGTTGATTATACGACTTAGCCAGCTGTTGCTGGTACCGTGCCATGGACGCAAGGGTATGGTTTCTTCGTTCTTCGATTAGAATCAAATCCAAAGCCAACATCATGTCGTTTCGGTCCGTATCAAAAACTTGCGATTTCAGGGTCGGGTGGTCGATCTCTAGGGGTAAGATCGCCTGGGTCCCAAAGCATAAGGCAAACGGCGTTTCTCCAGTGGATCTCCTCGGCGTAGTTCGGTGAGCCCATAATACACTCGGCAATTTTTCAACCCATTTGCCTTTAGTTTTCTCCAGCCTCTTCTTGATGCCGTCCAAGATGGATTTGTTAGAGGCTTCGGCTTGACCATTGCTCTGGGGGTAAGCCAGCGTGGAAAAGTAAGGCCGAATACCATACTTGCTGCACAGCTCTCAGTAGACGCCACAATCAAACTGGATGCCGTTGTCTGAGATAAGAGCTCTCGGAATGGCCGTATCATGTGATGATGTTTCTCCATACAAAGCGCTTAACATCAGCATCTCGAATATGTGTTAATGCCTCCGCTTCGACCCATTTTGTGAAGTAATCAATCGCGACAATCAAGTATCGCTTGTTCCCTGGGGCCCTCGGCAATGGTCGCACGATATCAAGCCCCCACTGAGCGAATGGCCAGGGAATAGTGATAGAGTTCAACTCTTCGGCAGGAAGATGGGTTAACGGGGAGAACTTCTGGCACTGTTCACATTTTTTCACATAACACTCGGCGTCAGCTCTTATTGTCGGCCAATAATATCCCTGTGTTATAGCTCGATGGGCCAAGGAGCGCCCGCCAGAATGGGCACCACAACTGCCTTCATGTATCTCAGTCAGAAGATCCTTGACTTTGTTCGGGTGCACGCATTCCAAATATGGACCAGAGAGGGATTTTTTATAAAACCTTCCTTACGGATCCAAGTAGTATCGCAGGGCTTTGTTTCGTAGCTTGTGCGCTTCTTTTTTGTCCTCTGGAGTTGTTCGGAAGACAAGAATGCAGCAATGGGATCCATCTAGCTCGATGTAGATTCTATAACGTTGACCTGGACTTCTTCCGAAGGGCCAATACTCGGCTCCGGGATGAAACCTACTTCGATGATCCGTTTTATCTCTGAGTTAATGGCGGAGGCTAGGCAAGCCAGGGCATCTGCGTGTGTGTTTTGGTTGCGTGTTATCTAGTTCAATTCATGATGGTCAAATTTTGCCAGCAAGGAGTTGGCCATTTTCATGTAGGCCGCCATACGGTCGTTTCTTGCCGCGTACTCCCCCTTTAGCTAATTAATCACCAGTTTTGAATCGCAAAACACAAACAAACGCCGTGCACCTAGAATATGCGCATTCTGCAAACCGGTTAGAAGGGTTTCGTATTCGGCTTTGTTATTTGATGCTTCGAAGCCGAGCTTGACGGCCTGCTCAATTATTGCGCTGTCGGGAGCCATGATTACAACTCCGGCTCCACTGCCCCGCGGGTTAGACGATCCATCACAATACAATTACCAAATGTCCCCAACATAAATTCTCCAATTCGACTTTGGTCGAACTTCATCAGACTTGAAGTCGGTGAGACCCCTAGTGAATTCAGCAACAAAGTTGGCAAGCACCTGTCTCTTGATTGAGGTTCTAGGTAGAAACTGAATATCGTACTGGCCGAGTTCAAGAGCCCACTTTGAAACACGTCCTGATGCTTCTGCACTGCGTAGTACTGATCGGAGGGTATAATCTGTTAGCACCCCAATGCTGTGTCCTTGGAAATAATGCATCAGTTTTCTTGCCGCCATGACTAGGGCTAGGATGAGTTTTTCCAGTGGAAGGTAGTGTGTTTCGGCATCAACCATTGCCTTGCTCACATAATACACTGGCCGCTGCTCCCCCAGCTCTTCCTTTATCAGTATGGCGCTGACGGCTCGGTCAAAAACTGCCAGATACAAAATAAACGGGTCGCCAGCAGAGGGTTTTGTCAGGAGTGGTACTGAGCGGAGGTAGGTCTTAAGGCCGTTGAAAGCGGCTTCGTATTCAGCGGACCATTCAAAAGCCTTGCCCTACCGTAGTGTATGAAAGAATGTCGGCAGCAATCTATGGACCGACTGATGAACCTGTTGAGTGCGGCGGTCATTCCTATCAACTTTTGAACCTCTTTTACTGAATGAGGGAAGCCAAGCTCCAAGATTGCTGTGATTTGCCTTGGGTTGGCTTCGATTTCTTTGTGGTTGACAATGTAACCCAAGAATTTGCCAGAGCCGATACCAAACGCACATTTAGAAGCGTTCAACTTCATTCCATATTTGCGTAGGACACCGAATGTCTCTTCCAGATCGGCTATATGATTCTGCTCTTCCTTGGACTTGACCACCATATCGTCAATGTACACTTCCATTGTGTTGCCGAGTTGCTCCTTGAATATGGTGGTGACTAGTCTCTGGTAGGTTGCCCCTGCATTCTTCAGCCCAAAAGGCATAACCTTATAGCAATAGGTTCCTCTTAGGGTGAGGAATGCAGTTTTGTCTTGGTCCTCCGGATGCATAGCGATTTGATGATAGCCTTTGTAGGCATCAAGTAAGCTCATACGCTGATGACGCGCCATAGCATCCACAAGTTGGTCTATCCTGGGGTGAGAAAAACAGTCTTTGGGGCAGGCTTTGTTTAGATCCGTAAAATCGACGCAGACTCGCCAAGTCCCATTTTTTTTCTTCACAACCACAGTATTAGAGAGCCATGTGGGGTAGGTCACTTCCCTGATTGCTCCTGCATCAAGCAACTGGTCAACCTCTTCAACGACGGCGGTAGTGTGCTCTGCGGCTGATCGCCGGCTTTTCTGAATGATCAGCTTGCACTTAGGGTTAACATTCAAACGGTGCTCCGAAACAGATAGGTCTACGCCCGACATTTCATTTGGAGTCCACGCAAATACATCAAGATTGCCGAACAGGAAGGATACTAGCTGCTGTCTGTCGGCTTTACTCAGGGAGGCGCCGACCATGAAGAACCTCTCTGGATTGCCGTCAATCTCAACTCGGTCTAGGTCTTCCGTGGCTTTCTCATTTGGGGTTGCCCGACATCGTCGAGGTTGTCTCGATCTGACACCTCAATGGATTAACTTGCAACTCCTTTGGCGTCTTTCCGGAAAGGAGATAACATGCTTGTGCCGATTGTTAGGAACCACAGATTTGCTCAATGTCGTGTTCTGTCGGGAAGCGTAGAAGCTGATGATAGGTGCTTGGCACGGTCCGCATAGTATGTAACCAAGTTCGCCCTATGATGAGATTATACGGCGAAGGAAGCTTGACGACCAAAAATTCCACATCCACTGTTCGGGAGCCCGCTTGAACGGGTAGTGTGATTTTCCCCAATGGATACTCTGGATTTGCGTTGAAGCTGAATAATGGATAAGGAGCCGGAGACAGGTTTGATTCGTTGAAGCCAAGTTTGATGAAGGTCTTGTAATACATAACCTCCAAAGTACTCCCCTGGTCTCTGAGAACGCACTCAACGATAAATTGGTTTACGTGTAGTTCAATGACCAGTGGATCAATGTGGGGGACTGTTATGCCAATAAGATCAGAATCGTCGAAGGTAATACTCGGAGCTTCATGTGGCCGTTTTGTTGGCGTGAGTTGCTTTTGGGGTACTGGGTGTGACTGAATTGCATGCACGGTTGGGGGCGTTGGCAGGCTGTATATCATATGAATGACGCCAAGTGAAGGTGAATCCTGCCGAAGTGCAACTGTTTTGGCTGCGCTCTTTCGGACATGTTGCTGGAGCCGACCATCTTGCACCAACTTCTCAAGATGGTCTTTCAAAGCATAGCAACTGTCAGTGTCATGACCGTGATCTTTGTGATATTCACACCGCCTATCCCGTCTTCTCGTGTCAAGAGGTCCCACCATCTTGGACAGCCATTTGAAGAACAAAAGGTGTTGGACTTTGGACATAACTGAGCTGATTGGTTCGGACAACTCCGTGTATTTCTTGTCAGCGTGCTTTGTGCGTCTACTGTCAACTTGCATTTGTTCGGTGGAAGCATTGATCGCTTGATCAGCGGGAGTCCCGTCTCTTATCTTGTTTAGCCCGCTGCCGAGGATCAGGGCTTTGAGGTGGTATGGAACTTATGGGCTGAGCCATTTCAGTAGGGGTCGTTTTGTTGGCCATTTGTCCAGCTTTAACCCGTAAGGCGTCGTCTTCCACTTTGCAGTATTCCTTAACTTTCTTCATCAACGCCCAGACTGTTTTGGGGGGTCTTCTAGTCGAGGAACTGCGGAGGGCACTGTTTGGGTGTAATCCCATTTTGAAGGCGGTGATGGCCATGGAGTCATTGCAGGCGTCATCAACAAGATTAAAGCACTCCTAATAGCGTGCCGAATACGCCCTTAGTGTTTCCCCTTGCTGGATCTGCATTGCCCAGAGAGAGTCGGCCTGTTTGGGCTGGACCTCGTTGGTGATGAATCTAGCCCTGAAGGATTTTTGTAATTGATAGAAGCTTTTGATTGAAACCAGCACCAATTTATAATACCACCTGACAGCTAATGGTCCCAAACTGTTGGGAAATATTCGGCACATGAGGGCTTTGTCGTCTACATGCAATGTCATGGCTTGCTTGTAGTGACGGATGTGATCAGTGGGGTCTGATTTTCCATCATAGAGAGTGAATGACGGAGTTTTGAACTTTTTTGGCAGGATCGCCCTTGCAATCCGTCGCACAAAGGGATCATGTTGGTCCTCGTCATCTAAACTATTTCTTCTGCGCTTATGCCTTATACGTGGGCCCTCATCAGAGGAGCTGGAAGTTTCAGGTCATCCCTCCTTTTTGGGCTCCGGGGATAATGAGTCAGAGTCGCTATCAGTGTCTTGTTGCCGGGCTCGAGGTCATCAACCACCTACTTTCAGAGGTCGTTTGAGATCTTGGCGCACGGCTTGTTTGGACTTTGCCACCTCCAAAGCCAAATCCTGACAGAGACGTTCGTTCTCAGCAATCATGTTCTCCAACCTCTGCTCGTTTTGCTTTGCCTGTTCCATGATCGCTTGCATTGCCTCATGCTCTAGAGTCGAAGGTGAGGCGAAGTTCAAAGCGCGTCTTGCTGGGATAATCTCCGGTCCATGCATGTTTGTTGGAGTGAGGTCGTCTCTCTGCGTAGTTTCATCAGTGACTATTGGAGGGTCCTCCATCACGCCTGCCATGGATATGCTTAAGTATTCCCACAGACGGCGCCAATTGTGGGGAAATGGTTTGGAAATACTCTTCTAATCCTGGGGGACGCTCGTGATCCATTGGTAGTCACCTGAAAAGGAATAAACACTCCAGTCGGGGGTGCCGGAATTAGAACTCCGACAAACAAGTCAGTTTCTATACTCAAGATTACTTGTATTCTAAGTTAAGCGTAATGGTTCTCACATACCTTTCTTGGTTTGTTGTTCCTTTATTTATACTCGTTTCCTAGACCTCGGGACCAGGCACACTTTTTACTCATTATCCTCTTATTTACTCGGCTCCATAGTTCAATATCTATTCGGCCTGTTTATTTTATTCGGCCTCCTGATCGTGCAGGATAGAGCCGAGTAATATCTGGCTTCTAGAGTATGCTTCTGATTCTTCTAATTATTCGACTCCCACAAGCTGCCTCGCTTCTTCTTTACTCCTTCGAAGCTCTTGAAGACTTTGCCTCGGCCTTGGCACAGCTTCCGAAGGAGATTATTCCTCGCCGACCATCAAATTGGCTATGCGAAGGAACTCCGAATCGGGCCACAGAGGTGGCCTGTCGTTTCAGTCCTTTGTTCTGCTTTTTCAGTGCACTAATTTCTACTCGAGAGTCCTTGTATATACGTTGGAGCAAGGAGAGTTGTGCAGTTAGCTGATGTACATCAAATGTCCTGTTCTGCAATCGACGAGACAAGTTGGAGACCGTAATCACGGTCTCCACACATGACCTTAGTGTATACGAGTTAGCTTTGATGTCAGACTGTGCCACCATTATTTGCTCAATTGACATCGTTGGAAAGCTAAAAACAGGGGAAGGAGGAGGAGCCCGCGGTTGAGGTTCAGGGGAGTCGGAATCAGTCATCTCTATTATGGACTTGTTCAGGTCTGGAAAAATAGTGAGAAAACCATGTGAAGAGGCCATGACAGAGGAAAGTAATGCAAAAGAAAGAGGTTGTAGAGTGGTGGTAGAGAAATTTTACAGGCTTTTGCTCTGCCTCTTTCGCAAGCGCTTCAACTTAACAAGAAAGCGAAGAAGAAGAAGAAGAAGACAAAGATGAGAAACATTGAGATAAAGCATTGAAAAATCGGGGCAGCCTATCGGTCAGGCGCCGCGATTGTTGAAATCGCGCGCTAGACACGACACTTGAAGAAGATGAAGGAAGAGAGAGACAAAAACAGGGGAGGAGAGAGAGATATGTATATGTATGTGTACGTGTGTATGTGTGTATTATATTATGTACGTATATGTCTGTGTACATGTAGCTATGTATATATTTTCTCCGTATATATATATTTGTATCAGTATACATATATAATTTGCCTGTGTGTATATGTATACGTATGTAATACGTATTTTGTATATCGTTCATGTGTATATGTAACCTTTCCCTTCTCCGTATGAGATACAGTCAAGTATGCCTATTAGTTACATCACCTTTGCTCCTTTCACATGAAACGTGTTAGGATTTGAAGTTTACCTAGTTAAAACCTTCCCCCTTTCCGTATGAGATACGGTTAGGTACGTCTGTTGGTTATACCACCTTTGTTCCTTTCATGTGAAACGTGTTAGGATTTGATGTTTACCTGGTTAAAACCTTCCCCATTTTCATATGAGATACGGTTAGGTAGGTCTATTAGTTACACCATCTTTGTTCCTTTCACGTGAAACATGTTAGGATTATATGTTTACCTGGTTAAAATCTTCCCCTTTTCGTATGAGATGTGGTTAGGTACGTCTATTGGTTACACCACCTTTGTTCCTTTCACGTGAAACGTGTTAGGATTAGATGTTTTTCCGGTTAAAATCTTCTCCCATTTCCGTATGAGATACGGTTAGGTACGTCTGTTGGTTACACCACCTTTGTTCCTTTCACGTAAAACATGTTAGGATTAGATGTTTTCCCCGGTTAAAACCTTTCCCCTCACCATATGAGATACGATTAGGTACGCCTGTTGGTTACACCACCTTTGTTCCTTTCACGTAAAATGTGTTAGGATTAGATGTTTTCCCGGTTAAAACCTTCCCCCTTTCCGTATGAGACACAGTTAGGTATGCATGTTGGTTACATCACCTTTGTTCCTTTCACGTGAAACGTGTTAGGATTTGATGTTTACCTAGTTAAAACCTTCCCCCTTTCCGTATGAGATATGATTAGATACGTTTGTTGGTTACACCACCTTTGTTCCTTTCACGTGAAACGTGTTAGGATTTGATGTTTACTTGATTAAAGCCTTCCCCCTCTCCGTATGAGATACGGTTAGGTATGCTGTTGGTTTCACCACTTTTGTTTGTTTCATATGAAACGTGTTAGGATTTGATGTTTACCTTCCTCCTCTCCGTATAAGATACTGTTAGGTATGCCTGTTGGTTACACAACCTTTGCTCCTTTCACATGAAACGTGTTAGGATTAGATGTTTACCTGGTTAAAACCTTCCCTCTCTCCATATGAAATACGGTGGCTAGGAACATCTATTGGTTACGCCACTATACCTCATCCCGCGTGAAACGCGTTTGGATTTCGAGTTCATTATTTTCTCTTCTCGCGTAAGACGCGTTTGGATTTCGAGTTCACCTATCATTTGTGTTATGGCACATTTGTATGTGATTTTGTGGAACATTTAATGCAATGCACTCCCTATTATGTTTTAAATCATTTGCACGAAGCTTGCCTCTTATGTTACCATCTTCATATCTTTATCATCACTCCATGACATTGCATTGCATTACATAATCATGAATTTTCAAACAAGCGGCTTTCAAACTGCATTTCGACCATGTCATTTGCATTCTGCCCTTGAACTACGCTGGTTTGATTCCTTGCAAAAGGATACGTGGGCAACCTTCAGGTTCAACCAATTGCATCTGCATCTTGTTTGTTTGTCCAAGTCTTATGGCCTTGTCAAAAGGGTCGTCTTCGGGTTTTGACATTCACTCACATCAAGAAATGACTTCGAGCTCTGTCAAAGAATGACAACTGTAGACACCTCATTTTGACTGGCCCTAAGACTTGGGTGCTTCTTTTTCATTACCCGATGATGAAAACAAAAAGGTGTATCTCACAGAATCCTCAATAAGAAAACTTAGAATTTGAACCCTGTTTCCAACCGTAACTCGCCATAAATTACCTTTCCAAGGGAATATTCTGACCTCACGGTTGCGTCCAGAATGGTTCGTTTAGCTAGGATCAACTTTCGTTGCATTTCTGGGGGCCTCACTGAAAAATTCTCCTGAAATCTGGGTTACAGCACAATTATTTGAAACTTCTGGGCCAAATTGTTATTTTCAAAACTCAAGGAATATTCTGTTATGTGAGGGAATATTGTCACGACCTAAACCCTCTCCTATGGGTTTAGCCTCGTAACCGGCCAGTAATCCGTGATTACTAAAGGCCTGCTTAACAGTAAAGACAGTAATACAAAGTAAGGGGTTGGCGGAAACCAAACAGTAAGTAAAAGATGTCCAATGAGCTGTGACCGCCAGAATGCGAAAAGACTTTTATAAACAAGCCACATTCATGAACAAACATATATACATCTCAGATAAACATAACATCCAAGTTAGGGGCCTAATCTCTTCACCGTGACTGTACAATCAAACTTATTCAGTCAGTGCAAAACAGAAACAAAAAGGGGTGAATCTGGGACACCCCGAAATAGCCTTGGCTTGAATGGATTTGGAACCTTGAAGTGAGGCACGAAGGTTGGCTTGACAAAACATGAAAGAACCCGACACTCCTAGCTCCGGTCCGGTGCCTGGATGCCTACATACATATATAAACAGTGAGCTACAGCCCAGTGAATAACAGTTGTGTAAAGAGGTTAAGAATGAATGTCCTTTCAGTAATTAAACAGTCATATCAATCTTTTAGAAACCATAGCAGTCATAGGTGGTACATCCAATAGCAGAACAGTACAGTAGGTCTTAAAAAGACCGAACAGTCAGTTGATGGCCATCAGAACAGTATGCAGTATTGGTTCCAAGTATTGGAACCGACAGAGATCTCTGTGACAGTAGTAGTACAGTAACAGTACAGTAGCAGTAACAGTAATAGTAAGTTGCTATGGATGCCACAAGTACAGTTCATAAAATAAGACAAACATTCATTCAGTAAACAGTATCACTTCAAAAATAGTACAGTTCATTGTTCAGAAATAATCATAATTGAACATATCTTTACAACATTGTTACTCACAGAGCACTGGGCTATAGACAGGCTAATGAGCGTCCTCGGATGCCAACCCTACACAGTTATAGAACGAACACACACTAAGTCGCACGTTCAGGATTAATAACTTAGCCCCTATCTTAACTTGGTGTGGTTCTATAGCATTAACCTCATTAAGATGCCTTAAACTTGGCCTAGGAATGCCTAGGATGGAATGAGGATGCAAAGATGTACTTTAAAACACTTTCAAAACTTTGCTGAAATAGGGGTCTCACTCAAGCGTGGCTTACTACGCTCGAGCGGACATGCAGATAAATGGGCTCCGCTCGAGCGTGACTTCTCTCGCTCGAGCGGACTACAAACTCATGAAAAAGTACTGGATGCACGATTTTCACGCTCGATCTCCGCTCGAGTGTGAGACTCAAACCCTCGCTCGAGCGTGAATTCTCTCGCTCGAGCGGACTGCAAAACACACAAACTTCTGGGCATATGCATTTCACGCTCGAGCGTGACCTCCTACGCTCAAGCAGAAGTGCATGCACTCAGAGTGTACGCTCGAGCATGAAGTCCTCCGCTCGAGCGTAGATCCAAAATCAGGAATTTCCAGATTGATCCTCAAGCACAAAACTCAACTTTTAAAGCTTCAAATTCGATTCATTTGGGCTAATTTTCTGGAAAATACTTGGAAACTCATTGTACAACATGTTTTTTTTTTTAAGATCATTTGTAAAATCAAGCCCAAAGGTAAGCCAATTAAACCCAACTTTGAAGGAAACTTGAAGTACAATACAAGAACTTGACATGCATGGGTTCTAATGAATTCCAATGCTCCAAAACATGATCAAATGCAAGTTTGAACTCAAAGTCATGGTGAATTCATGGACCACAACTAAAATATGCACATGCATGGAAGGATTTCATGGAAAACAACTTCAAAATTCTAAGGTATGTACATGCATGCATGAAATCAGTCTCCAAACAACACTTTGAGCCATATCTTGACTCTAAACACTAATTTACCATGAACCATGCAAGATACAACTTAAATTCACAATTGAGAGGATGGATTCCTTACCTTAAGTCTTGAATTCTAAGTGTAGATGTCTAATTATGCAATTCCTTCAATTTCTACTAATTCTCCAAGCCAATTCTAGATGGATAAATCTTTCTTCTACTCTCCCTCTCTCTCACGGTTTTGCTCTAGGAAAAGGCTGAAGGGATTATGTGTCAAGTGTATAGATCAACCCCAAACAAAGCTTCTAAAAGTGGCCCACTAGATGGCAAAAAGGTAATAACTCAAGTTGATGTAATTTAACATTATACAATCTAATTTAATCATTCCAAATTGGATTTTAATTAAACTGACCAAAAAACACAAAAATTCTAATTAGCATGAAATACCAATCAATTTCTGAATCGGTCGCCGATAAGACTTTTAATTCGCAGTTCGAAACTTAAAACATGAACAGATCATTCAGTAATCAAACAGACAGAAATGCATTTAAAACAATACACTTATGCAATCAATTCAGGATTTCATTCTAATCAATTACTTATCATGCTCAGTCACAGTTTAACACTAATCAGAGGTGAGGGTTGTCACAAATATTCTGTTAAGTTAAGAAATATTCCGTCCATATATAGAATATTTCGTCAAATGTTGACTGGGATGCTGATGTGGCGGTCTTGCTGATGTGGCATGACTAGAAAGAATATTCCATTCATATACAAAATATTCCGTCAAATGTTGACTGGGACGCTGATGTGGTGATCTTGCTGACGTGGCATGACTGGATTGGTCCTTACTGATAACGTGGCGCTGACATGTCTTTACCGAAAAAAATGAATTTAAGGAATACTTGGAAGGGGGTTTGAACCCCTAACCTACCACTCAATACTCAACACCTTAACCACTCTGCCAAAGCTATTTGACCATTTCAAACCAACAGGTAAAGAAGGCTTATTTTTGCATTTTTTTCCCTTATGTGTGGGACACTCCTCTACCCCATTGGCCAACCCATTTATCACCAAATACATACTTAATCATCCCCCATTATCAAAAAGAGGTTTTGTTTGCATTCATAAAAGAGTATCCTATGCAACTACCTTGAAAATTTGCCTCCTATCACATTCTTGTCTCCCACCTTGTCTCCCACCTTCTTTTCCACCTTCACTCTTCCTCATTGTCTATATAGAATGATCATATTGTAAGCGAGAGAGAAGACCACGAAATTGAAGAAAAAGGAGTGAAAAAAGATAGAAAAATTTAGTTTCTAAGCTAAAAATATTCATATCTTCTATGTACACTCCATATCTTTCATACAAACTGAAATTTCATCTTTTCTACACCCAAAACTCCTCCAAAAATTCTGAAATACTTGAATTTCAGTAGCTTTGATTAAGAGGAAGAGTGAGAGTTGGTAAAAGTGAGCAAAAACAAGAAAGATAATAATTTTTCCCCACATACACCTCCAAGCCATCATTTTAGTAAGGACTCCAACCTTTCAAATTGAGAATTGAGAACACACTTTCTAAACTTGAGGGTGATCAAGAGGAAATTTGGAAATCAAGAAGTTCAATATTTCTTTGGAAAGTAAATTTCTAGTCTTTCATTTTTTTTTTAATATTTTCTATCTCATATTTATTTTCTTGCTTCTTATTTCATAGTATTTTGTTATAGTCTAAGTGGTTTTTTTATTTCATATTTATTTTCTTACTTTATATTTTATAGTGTGTTGTTGTAATCCAAGTAGTTTGTTTAGCTCATAATTATTTATTTATTTTTATTCGCTTGCTTTAATTTCATGTTTGTTTTGTTGTAATCTTGCATGTTCTACCTCATATTTGCTTTTTTGTTTTAGGTTCATGTTAGTTTTGTTGTAATCTTGCATATTCTACCTCATAGTGTTTTGTTATAATCCAAGTGGTTTGTTTATCTCATATTTATTTTCTTACTTTATATTTCATAGTGTGTTGTTATAATCCACGTGATTTGTTTAGCTCATAATTATTTATTTATTTATTTATTTTTATTCGCTTGCTTTAATTTCATATTAGTTTTATTATAATCTTGCATGTTCTACCTCATATTTGCTTTCTTGTCATAGGCTCATGTTAGTTTTGTTGTAATCTTGCATGTTCTATCTTATATTTGTTTTCTTGTTTTAGTTTCATAGTAATTATGTTGTAATCTTGTATCTCCTAGCATATATTTTTCTTGTATTAGTCTCCTATTAGTTTTGTTGTAATCTTGCATGTTCTATCTTATATTTGTTTTCTTATTTTAGGTTCATGTTAATTGTAAGTTTGCACTTTTTTTATTTTATATTGTTTTTCTTGTTTTTAATCTAACCGGTAGTAGTTAGTTGAGTCACCTACATATTTCTTATTTGTTCATTTTCTTGGTTTTGCAATAAGACAGGTTTTGCTAGGCCTAGTTGGCCGACCGGTTAGCTTCTTTTGGACAAGACAACTTTGTCTTCCAATGTTAACCAACTTCCGATAGTTTCCAAAGGCACATGAAACTTTTTTTTTCTTTGGTTTATTTTATTTTGAGTGTATTGTGAGATTTTTATTTTGTTGTAATATTCTCCTCACCCCCTTCTAATTTGGTTTGTAATAATTTATTCAAAGTGTTGTAATAATTTTCCACCCCACTTCTTTCTATCTCGTTCTTTGGCTTGCTTTCCTTATGTCACGACCCCATTCTGCCCCTGGTAGAATGGTGTCATGATGGCCAGTAATCTGAGATTACCAAAGGCCAACTTACAAAGTCACATACAATCAGAGTATACATATGGGGCTTACATGTGCGGAAGCAATAAATTTAAATCTAAGTAGTCCATAAGAGCTGTGCATAGATCAAATGAAATGACATACATCTTAACATGGTCTTACAACTTGATTACAAATAAAATATAGTACATGTTACATGTTGATCAAAATGCTTCTCAAGCCGAAATATACAAAAGAAATGAATTACAAACTAAGAAGAACAATTTTCAAGATGATACAAAACATGAATCCAAAACAAGCTGCAAACAAAACTTAGGCGACATCGCCTTCTTGCTCATCACCTACATATATATATAAAGGAAATGGTGAGCTTGGATACTCAGTGAATGATATAAGTAACAAAGGTTTGAATGATATCCGAGATCTTTATCAAAACAATACATATCATAGCTTGTAACAAAACATGAGATGAATCAAGTTCATCAATCAAATTCTTTCAAAGCTTCTTGGGATGTTTAATGACATCTACATAATACAAAGGATGACATTCCTGACAAAACAAAGGAATAACCGACCCGGAATCGATTAGACAAACCCACCCGTACAAGACCGTCGGTGGTACCATCTGTACATGACCGTCGATGGCAAAGAGATATCTCAAACATAGGTGCTACATAGGCTTAACGTCCCTTAGCACGAAAGGACCTTTCGAGAATGTCATCAAAACGAACATAATACTTGATACAAAACCTAAGGGATACTCATTCATACTTGGTCAAATACTTTTCCAAAACAAAACAAAGCAAAGCTTTTATCAAAACATTATAACATAGCTTTATTAAAAATACCACTCACACACTCACATAGCTCTTCGGGTGTGGGGATTAAAGCAAGGATCCAAGGCCTACAAGTACATAACAAATCCCATTGAATGCACTTCAAGAAAACAAGAAGAGATGCTCAAAGATGGGTATGAAATGCACTCTCAAAACAAGCTTTACATGAGTGAAAATGATCCTGTCATTTCTTTCCAAAACCAAGTCAAGACAAGGCAAAACATGTGCTGGGAGTTAAAACACTATTTTCCTTCTTGGGAAAACATGCTGGGTACCAACCAGGTCTCGGAATGGATGCACAGAGATGATCTAGGCCAAAATGGCCTAGCTGGGTGAACTCTGGGAGTCTTGGCCGAGGTCCCACACCTCTTGGCCGAGGTGTGGTCTCCTAGGCCTAGGTGGCATGCAAGAGAGGCTAAGGTGCAAGTGATCATGCAAGGTAGGCCAAGGTGAGATATGATGCTTGGCCTAGGTATGAGGTCTAGGCAAAAGTGGGTCACAGTGACCACACTTAGGCAAATGAAGTCTGGAAATCTGGGTTTCCCCTTGAAAAACATGAATGCTAAAATCATAACTTCTTACTCAAAATCTGACATTTCATGTTATGAGTTCAAAAACATGGACCTGGGTACCCATAGTTGAAGATTTCATGGAAACAAACACAAAAACATGGAACTTGCTACAAACTTTCGTATTAAGACAAGTTTTTCTTGAAAAACACAAGAACATCATTTTCTCTTTCTAAAACCAAACTTTAAATCAGTGCCTGACTCATGAATCATGCTAGATCATGTAATGTGATCAGAACAATAAGAGTAGGTCAAGAATCTAATCTCAAAATGCAAATCCAACGGTTCGAACTCTAAAGATCAAGCTTGGAAATCTAGTTCTCTCTCTAAGAACTTCTTTCTCTTCTTTCTAAAGCTTCTCTCTCTACAAGGCTAGGATATGGAAAGTGATATGGGTTTCTCAGCTACAATCTGACTTAACCCTCTACTGGGACACGTGGCATCGCCAGAATGAAAAGACAAGAGTATGATAAAGTGTGTACAACAAGTAAGGTGGCATGGGCACTCTGACAAGGCAATGGTCTCGGATTAGGACATAGGCTTCGGCAAGAAGGTTTCAATGATCTCGGCTAGGAAGGATAACACTTGGCCTAGCTGTACGACACCTTGGCCTAGACGTGCCACACCTCGGTCTAGGTTATACTAGTTCAGGAATGAGATCACTAGGTGCATGGATCAAAGATCTAGGACGCCTAGATGATAACATCTTGGCTTAGATTATACACATCTCGGCCTAGGTGATGCATGCCTCGGCCTAGATGATGCACATCTCGGCCAATATGCCTAGGCGACGAGGGAGGTCAACCAAGGTGGTTCCAAACTGGTCCTAGGTGTTGGCGCTCAACGGCCTAGGTGTAAGAGGTTCAAAGGTGTTACCTAGGTTTGAGACAGGAAGGATAGATGACCTAGGCTTAACTCACCAAGCAAGGAACAAAGCATGCATATAATACTTAGGCAAAACATGATAGCATCGGAACAAAACAGGAACCTTTACATAGGTAAAACGAATCAAAGTCTAATAATGTAAGCTTATCAAGGCAAAATCATGTAAACACTCATGAAAGCGACTAAGACAAGATGAGGGTTGTTATACCTTATTTGTGAATACGCATCATGCTTATTTTATTTTATTTTTTATTGTTATATCCATGCTTTGCATCTATGTTTCATGCATCTTGATTCGGCTAAGTTTGCATTTGTGGATTTAATCAATTCCTATGTGATTATGTGTGATGCCTCATGTTCTTGAGATGATTCACATGTCATATCTTAGAAGCCGAATCTTTGGTTGCATCTCATGAGTGAATTGCATTAGGATTTTGTATATAAGATCATGCATGTTTTACTAACTTTGTTTTGTAGCTGTTTGAGGGACGTCGGTAAATATGTAAGTTTTTATGCTTTAGCATCCCGTTTGTGTGTGTTTTTTTTATTATGTTCAAGCATCCTACCATGTGGCTACTTGCTTACTTGATATAACTGTATGAATGCCAGTGGATGGAGGTCTATTGCTTAATTTGGAATAGTGTTGATTTTCATGTTTGTAAACTCAATTTATTTGGGTTGTACATCTCCAAAACTCTTTCAAAACTACATAAAATCAAATTATTTCAAAATAAATGACATAGTCTATACTTGTATGGTTCACATAGTAATTTTTAGGATTTATTAAATAATCGGAATATGAACATATAAAGTAAATAAAATTCATATCATGGTTTAGTAAAAGCCGATCTTTTGATCGGATGAGTGGGGGTGCTCAATTAATGGCCTTCCCCTCTCATACCAAAGGTTCCGAAATAATGGCCTTGGCACGAGTCATGAGTTTCCTAATTTTCCAAAATATTAGGTGGCGACTCTGAGATTTGATGATGCAGTCCATTTTTGGCAAATAATTTTGTAATAAAATGGATTTTCTAAAAAACGATTTTGCAATAAAATGAATTTTCTAAAAATTTTCAAAAATGGACTCTCGTCTACATTTCACATTGCACTCGTGCGACTAGATCAAACAAACCGAGGGTCCGAACTGTTCAACATGCACGGGTACCCCCCGGGCATGTTACAAACACCTTAACCACTCTGCCAAAGCTTTGCCATGTGTTATATTTCCCCTCAAATAATATTTGACCATTTCAAACCGTCAGGCAAAGAAAGTTTATTTTTGCATTTTTTTTTTGTGTGTGGGACACTCCTCTACCCCATTAGTGTCACGACCCAAACCCGCCCTTATAGGTTTAGTATCGTAACCGACCAGTAATCCGTGATTACCAAAGGCCTACTTAACAGTAAAGACAATAATTCAATATAAAGGGGCTGGCGGAAGCCAATCAGTAATAAAAAGATATCCAATGAGCTGTGAAAATCTGAATGGAAAAAGACTTTTATGGACATAACCACATTTATAACCATATACATATATACATACCAGATACACATAGCATACAGGTCAGGGACCTAATCCCTTCACCATAACTGTACAATCAAGTCTAAAACATTCAATACATTAATAGAGACAAAAAGGGTGAATCTGAAACACCCCAAAACAGCCTTAGCTCGAGCAGACACGGAACCTCAAAGTGAGGCACAACGGTTGGCTTGACAAAACATGAGCTTAACTCGACGTTTCTAGCTCTGGTCCGGTGCTTGGCCACCTACATATATATATATATATATATATATAAACTGTGAGCTAAAGCCCAGTGAATAACAAATGAGTAAAGAGGTTAAGAATGATGTCCTTACAGTCTTGAAACAATCGATTAACATTAAAACATTTTTAATAAATATCGTTTGTCAATCAATCATTCAATTCGATCAATCCGATCCATCGTATTCATTAAATCATACATGGTACATCCGATAGCAACAATACACTAGGTCTTAAAAGACCGAACAATCAATTGATGGCCATCATACAATAACAATAGTTCCAAGATTTGGAACTGACAGAGATCTCTGTAACAATAGCAATATCAATAACAATAACGATAACACTACGCTATGGATGCCACGAATACAATTCAAAAGAGGATCATCATTCAATCGATAAAAACTAACCGTTCAGAAACAATATAATTTGTCATTCAGAAAATAAATACAATTTGTACATATCTTTACAACATTGTTACTCATAGATTACTGGGCTATAGGTAGGCTATCCAGCGTCATTGGGTGCCAAACCTACACAGTTGCAGAACGAACACACACTAAGTTACACACTCGGGATTAATAACTTAGCCCCTAACTTGATTTGGTGTGGTTCTATAACATTACCCTCATTATGATGCCTTAAACATGGCCTAAGAATGCCTAGGATGAAATGAGGATACAAAAATATACTTAAAAATATTTTTCAAAACTTGCTGAAAACAGGGGTCTCGCTCGAGCGTAAACTCCTTCGCTCGAGCGAGCTTACCAAATAAGAGAGGTCGCTCGAGCGTAGATTCCCTCGCTCGAGCGCTCTGCAAAAATGTGAAAAGTACTGGTTCCTGAAATTCTCCGCTCGATGCTCGCTCGAGCGTAGGTCTCGTCGCTCGAGCGTGCATCTACACAAACAAAAACCTCAGAGCTTGCAATTTACACTCGAGCTAGCATTCCGTCGCTCGAGCGTGGAATCTTTCGCTCGAGTGAGGAAGCAAAATTCTGGGTTTTCCAGATTTGCTCCCAAGCTTCAAACCATGCATCAAACATGCCAAAACTCATCATTTTGGGCCAAATTTCTGGAAAACATTTAGAAACTCATAACACAACATGTTTTAAAGATCATTTCATAAAAATTCAAGCCCAAAAGTGTGCCAATTGTACCAAATTTCAATTAAAAATTTTTGAACATTTCAAGAACATGACATGCATGAGTTCCTATGAACTCCAAAACTCCAAAGCATGATCAAATGCAAGATTGAACTAAAAAACATGATGAATTCTAGAGTACAACCATAATATGGGTATGCATGTAAGAATTTCATGAAAATAACTTCAAAATTCCATGATATGGACATGCATGCATGAATTAACTTAACTTCCTTAAATTTTAGCTCAATTAATCCATGAATTCACCTATTTCATTTATATACAAGTTCTAGATGGCTCCATTTAAAGATTAAAAGGTTGAGCTCTTACCTAGGCTTCTCAATTAAGCTTCACTTAAGCAAAGTTCTTGAGTAAATGAACAATTCTTCAAAGCTTCTTCAATTTCCTCTAAATTTTCAAGCAACACACTTGTTGAATTCCAAATTCCTTCTACTCTCCTCTCTCTCACGTCTTTCTTTTGCAAGGAGATGGATGAAGAATGATGTGTCAAACATATGTGAATTAAGACCAAAACAATGGTTTTGAAAGTGGCCCACTCAATGGCAAAAGTGTAAATAACCTAGATTCAATTAATTTATCATTATTTGTTCTAATTTAATCATTTCAAATTGAATTTTAATTAAACCTACCATAAAATTCTATAATTCCTAATTAGCATAAAAATCAAGTCAATTTCTGAATCGATCGCCGATAAGGCTTTCAATTCGCAAATTAAAAATCAAAACACGAACAAATCTTCCTATATCGAACAGATAAGAATGCAATTAAAATAACATACTCATGTAATCAATTTAGGATTTCATCTTAATCAATTACTTATCATGCTTAATCATGAATTAACGCTAATCAGAGGTGGGAGTTGTCACAGTCTTCCCCTCTTAAAAAGAGTTTGGTCCTCCAAACTTGAATTATCTTCATTTTGGAAGAACACTGGATTCAGGGGAAACAAGTCAGGATATCTTTTCAGCATATCGTCTTCCCTTTCCCAAGTCGTGTAAATGCCACCATGATTTTGCCAATCTACCTTTACTAACGGGATTTCTTTGTTCCGCAACCTCTTGATTCGTCAGTTTACAATCTGAATAGGCTGTTCTTTGTAAGTGTAATCATCACTCAATACCACATGGGTATTCTTAATAACATGGAAAAAATCCCGAAGGTAATCCCGCAACATTGAAATATGAAAGACATTGTGCATATGTTCCATTTCAGGAGGAAGTGCTACTTGATATGCTACCGAGTTGACCTTTTCAATGATTTCATACGGTCCAACATACCTCGGTGCCAGCTTACCTTTAGCTCCAAAGCGAGTTTGTCCCTTCATTTGTGTCACTTTAACAAAAACATGATCACCCACTTCATATTCCCTGTCTCACCTTCGTACATCCGCATAGTTTTTCTGTCAACTTTATGCGATTTTCAATCTTTGTTGAATTAGTTTCACCTTTTCTGTGGTCTCATGTACAATCTCAGGCCCAAGCAAAGGCCCATCTCTGACTTCTGCCCAACAAATAGGAGACCGACATTTTCTGCCATATCAAGCCTCGAAGGGCGCCATACCAATACTTAAATGAAAACTGTTGTTGTAGGCAAATTCAGCCAAAGGTAAATGGCTTTCCCAGTTCCCTTGGAAATCTAGCACACATATACGCAATAAGTCTTCCAAGGTTTGGATTGTTCTCTTTGATTGGCCATCTGTCTGAGGATGGTAGGCACTACTCAATCTCAATTTGGTACCCAATGCTGTTTGTAGACTTTGCCAAAATCTTGATGTAAACTTCGAGTCCCTAGCAGAAACAATGGACACAGGCACTCCATGCAATCTAATAATCTCATTAATATATATTGTAGCCAACTTATACGCATTATAAATTGTTTTGACAGGTAAGAAATGAGCAGACTTAGTCAATCGATCAACAACAACCCAAATTGAATCCATACCTCTACTGGAGCGAGGCAATCCAACAATGAAATCCATAGTAATATGTTCCCATTTCCACTCCGGTATTGGCAAAGGTTGAAATAAGCCCGCAAGTCATTGACATTCAGCTTTGACTTGTTGGCAATGTAGGCATTTCGATACAAACTTGCAATTTCTTTCTTCATTCCTGGCCACTAGAAATCAAGCTTCAAATTTTGGTACATTTTTGTATTTCCTGGATGGATAGAAAGTTTTGAACTGTGGCCTTCTTGCAAAACTTGCTTTTTCAATTCCGGATCATTTGGTACGTATAACCTTCCTTGGAATTTTAACACATCATTTTCAAATTTAAAGTCCGGCCTTGGTTTGGATTCCCGTTCATTAATGATCTTTTTCAAAAAGTCATCTTGCAATTATTTCTCTTTGATCTCTTCAATGAGTGCCGGTTGAGCAGAAATAGCAGCCAATGTCCCACCTTGTTCACGTAAAACAATCTCAACCTCAAATTTCTCAGGGTCATATAGCAGTTCTTTTTGTCCAGTGAGTAAACAGGCCAAATTTCCAATTGATTTTCAACTAAGTGCATCAGCAACGGTGTTAGCTTTCCCCGAATGGTACAAAATTTACAAATCATAGTCTTTTATCAATTCTAACCATCTCCACTGTCTCATGTTCAACTCTTTCTGTGTAAAGAAATATTTCAAACTCTTGTGATTTGTGTACACCTCACATGTTGCCCCATATAAGTAGTGGCGCCAAATTTTCAATGCAAATATTACTGCTGCAAGTTCCAAATCATGAGTTGGGTAGCTCTTTTCATGTGGCCTCAGTTGTCGGGAAGCATACGCAATGACTTTACCGTTCTGCATTAATACACATCCCAAACCCTTATAAGAAGCATCACTAAAAATAGTAAATCCATTTGTACCTAAGGGTAGGGTGAGAATTGGTGCAGTCACAAGTCGAGTCTTCAATTCCTAGAAAGCTGATTCTCTTTGGTTGGTCCAGTCAAATGGTATTCCCTTTTGAGTTAACTGAGTCAATGGTAGGGCAATTTTAGAAAAATCTTTCACGAATCTTCGATAATATCCGACCAAATCCAAGAAACTCCGAACTTCAGTAACATTAGTCGGTCTAGACCAATTCACTACTACTTCAATTTTCTGTGGATCAACTGAAATGCCATCCTTACCAATCACATGCCCCAAAAACATAACGCTATCAAGCCAAAATTCACACTTTGGTAGTTTTGCGTACAGTTTATGTTCTCTTAAGGTCTGTAAAGAAATTCTCAAATGATGTTCATGTTCCTCCTTACTCTTGGAATAAATCAAAATATTATCAATAAAAACAACCACAAATTCGTCGAGGAATGGTTTGAAAATTTTGTTCATAAGATCCATAAATGCTGCAGGCGCATTAGTAACTCCGAAAGGCATAACAAGAAATTCATAGTGTTCGTACCTTGTTCGGAAGACAGTCTTTTCAATGTCCTCTGCTTTGACTTTCAATTGATGATATCCGGATCTAAGGTCAATTTTGAAAAAACTGAGCACCTTGTAATTGGTCAAATAAATTATCAATATGAGGCAATGGGTACTTGTTTTTCACTGTCACCTTGTTCAATTCACGGTAGTCAATACAAAGCCTTAATGAGCCGTCCTTCTTTTTCACAAATAAAACTGGTGCTCCCCACGGTGAAGTACTAGGTCTGATAAACTTTTTGTCCAACAATTCTTGCAACTGAATTTTCAATTCTTTCAATTCAGTAGGTGTCATCCTGTACGGAGCTTTGGAAATTGGCTGTGTACCCTATAACACCTCAATGGTGAACTCAATCTCCCTATCAATCAAATCCCCTAGAAAATCATCTGGAAAAACATCTAGGAATTCTCTAACTATAGGAATACTATCCATATTAGCTTTAGTATCAGTAGGTACAGTCAACACACAACATAAATATCCTTTACATCCCTTTTTAATCAATTTGAATGCTTTCATAGACGAAATCAGGTATGGGGGAGGTACGACACCAACTCCGTTAAATACAAATTCAGAAAATCCAGGTGGACGAAAAACAACTTGCTTTGTTATGCAGTCAATAGAGGCATGATATTTTGTTAACCAGTCCATTCCCAAAATTACATCAAAATGATCAATATTCAATGGTAGCAAGTCAACATACAAAATTACATTTCCAATAACAATCTCACATGCAGGATACACATAAGCACAAGTCATAGATCTCCCAGTAGGTGAAGATACAGCTAACAAATAGTTCATGGGTTCCAGTGGTCTATTTAATTTTTGTGAAAAAACATGCGAAACAAACGAATGTGTAGACCCCGAATCAATCAGAATATAAGTATTTTGAGCACAAATTGAGAGTATACCTGACACAACTGTCTCGATGCTCTGCACGTCTCCCGGTACAAGTGCAAACACTCGGCCTTGCCTCATGGGTTCTTTCCCGGTAGCTTTGGAATTGGGTTTTGGTGTAGCAATTGATGCTGCAGCACTTGCTACGGGTCTACTAAAATTCTTGGAAGCGAGAGGACAGTCTTTAACCATGTGGCCCACCTTGCCACATTTGTAACAAGCACCGGAGATTCTATAACAAACCCCTTTGTGTCTCTTGCCACATTCTGAACAAGGCGATATAGAGTTATTGCCCTGGCTAGAACTGCTCGTTGACCCAGTGTTTTACTTTTTGTTCAATGAACTATTCTGGCCCTTCTTAAAATTAAAAATCTGCCTCTTACCCCACCACTCAGTGACCGGTGTCTTAGTCTGTTTCAATGCTGCGACATTTGTTTCGGCTATAATTGCTCGGTTAAGGACATCCACGTATTTGAGTAATTTCAGGACATTAATTCGGTCAAGAATTTCCACATTAAGCCCACCCTCTAACTTTCTAGCCTTCTTATAGTCGGTATCCACCATGTGTGGTGCATATTGGGCGAGCTCAGTGAACTTGGATTCATATTCAGCTACTGACATGGTACCTTGCTTCGGTTGTTCAAATTCAGTCACTTTACGGTCCCTGACACACTGAGGGAAGTACTTCTCATAAAAAGCTGCCTTAAACTGAGTCCAGGTCATAGCATTGTTTGTATCACGAATGAGCATCCACCATCGTCTGGCCTCTTCTTGTAAGGTAAAGGTAGCTAGTAACACTTTATGCGCCTCTGAACAAGGAAACACTTCAAACAGCTTTTCAGTTTCTAGGACCCATGCTTCAGCCTTCAATGGCTCAAAACCTCCCTGAAATGTTGGTGGCTTCATCTTATTAAACTTTTGCGTCAAGGCAATCACATCATCATTGATATTTGGTTCTAGCTGTACTAGAGGAGGTGGTGGCTGTTGGTTTTGTTGTTGCCTTAGAGCCTCAGCCAACAGTTCAACCATCCTTTCCAACCTTATCATTCTTGTTTCAGATGATTCAGATTCATCGGTATTTCTTGCATTCTCCATTTCACTATATACAATACAGTAATAATAAACATAGGAAAAATTGCTTACTTATGCACATTAGCACATACATACACACACGCTTTCTTATGCTCATGCAATGCCCTAATTACTTTTTTAGGACATCCTATAGCTCATTTGGACACATGTGTGCGGTATAACTCGTGCTCTGATACCACTCTGTCACGACCCAAACCCGCCCCTATAGGTTTAGTATCATAACTGACCAGTAATCCGTGATTACCAAAGGCCTACTTAACAGTAAAGACAATAATTCGATATAAAAGGGCTGACAGAAGCCAATCAGTAATAAAAAGATGTCCAATGAGCTGTGAAAATCTGAATGGAAAAAGACTTTTATGGACATAACCACATTCATAGCCATATACATATATACATACCAGATACACATAGCATACAGGTTAAGAACCTAATCCCTTCACCATAACTGTACAATCAAGTCTAAAACATTCGATGCATTATAGAGACAAAAAGGGTGAATCTGAAACACCCCAAAACAGCCTTAGCTCGAGCAGACATGGAACCTTAAAGTGAGGCACAACGGTTGGCTTGACAAAACATAAGCTTAACTCGACGCTTCTAGCTCTAGTCCAGTGCTTGGCCACCTACATATATATATATATATATATATATATAAACTATGAGCTAAAGCCCAATGAATAACAAATGAGTAAAGAGGTTAAGAATGATGTCCTTACAGTCTTGAAACAATCGATTAACATTAAAACATTTTCAATCAATATCGTTTGTCAATCAATCATTCAATTCGATCAATTTGATCCATCGTATTCATTAAATCATACGTGGTACATCCGATAGCAACAATACACTAGGTCTTAAAAGACCGAACAATCAATTGATGGCCATCATACAATAACAATAGTTCCAAGATTTGGAACTGACAGAGATCTCTGTAACAATAGCAATATCAATAACAATAACGATAACACTACGCTATGGATGCCACGAATACAATTCAAAAGAGGATCATCATTCAATCGATAGAAAGTAACCGTTCAGAAACAATATAATTTGTCATTCATAAAATAAATACAGTTTGAACATATGTTTACAACATTGTTACTCACAGATTACTGGGCTATAGGCAGGCTATTCAGCGTCCTTGAGTGCCAAACCTACACAGTTGCAGAACGAACACATACTAAATTACACACTCGGGATTAATAACTTAGCCCCTAACTTGATTTGGTGTGGTTCTATAACATTACCCTCATTATGATGCCTTAAACATGGCCTAGGAATGCCTAGGATGAAATGAGAATGCAAAAATGTACTTAAAAACATTTTTCAAAACTTGCTGAAAACAGGGGTCTCGCTCGAGCGTAAACTCCTTCGCTCGAGCGAGCTTACCAAATGAGAGAGGTCACTCGAGCGTAGATTCCTTCGCTCGAGTGCTCTGCAAAAATACGAAAAGTACTGGTTCTTGAAATTCTCCGCTCGATGCTCTCTCGAGCGTGAGACATAGATCCTCGCTTGAGCGTAGGTCTCGTCGCTCGAGCGTGCGTCTACACACGCAAAAATCTCAGAGCTTGCAATTTACGCTTGAGCCAGCATTCCGTTGCTCAAGCAAAAGTCTGAAAACAAAGGTGGTCACTTGAGCGAGGAAGCCAAATTCTGGGTTTTCTAGATTTGCTCCCAAGCTTCAAACCATGCATCAAACATGCCAAAACTCATCATTTTGGGCCAAATTTCTGGAAAACATTTAGAAACTCATAACACAACATGTTTTAAAGATCATTTCATAAAAATTCAAGCCCAAAAGTGTGCCAATTGGACCAAATTTCAGTTAAAACTTTATGAACATTACAAAAACGTGACATGCATGAGTTCTCATGAACTCCAAAACTCCAAAGCATGATCAAATGCAAGATTGAACTCAAAAACATGATGAAGTCTAGAGTACAACCATAATATGGGCATGCATGTAAGAATTTCATGAAAACAACTTCAAAATTCCATGATATGGACATGCATGCATGAATTAACTTAACTTCCTTAAATTCTAGCTCAATTAACCCATGAATTCACCTATTTCATTTATATACAAGTTCTAGATGGCTCCATTTAAAGATTAAAAGGTTGAGCTCTTACCTAGGCTTCTCAATTAAGCTTCACTTAAGCAAAGTTTTTGAGCAAATGAACAATTCTTCAAAGCTTCTTCAATTTCCTCTAAATTTTCAAGCAACACACTTGTTGAATTCCAAATTCCTTCTACTATCCTCTCTCTTACGTCTTTCTTTTGCAAGGAAATGGATGAAGAATGATGTGTCAAACATATGTGAATTAAGACCAAAACAATGATTTTGAAGGTGGCCCACTCAATGGCAAAAGTGTAAATAACCTAGATTCAATTTATTTAACATTATTTATTCTAATTTAATCATTCCAAATTGAATTTTAATTAAACCTACCATAAAATTCTATAATTCCTAATCAGCATAAAAATCAATTCAATTTCTGAATTGATCGCCGATAAGGCTTTCAATTCGCAAATTAAAAATCAAAACACGAACAAATCTTCCTATATCGAACAGATAAGAATGCAATTAAAATAACATACTCCTGTAATCAATTTAGGATTTCATCTTAATCAATTGCTTATCATGCTTAATCATGAGTTAACGCTAATCAGAGGTGGGGGTTGTCACAATTGGCCAACCCATCTATCACCAAATATATACCTAATCATCCCCTATTGTCAAAAAGAGGTTTTGTTTAAATTCATAAAGGAGTATCCCATGCAACCATCTTAAAAATCTGCCCTCCTATCACATTCTTGTCTCCCACCTTCTTTTTGACCTTTACTCTCCCTCATTGCCTATATAGAATGATCATATTGTAAGAGAGAGAGAGGACCATGAAATTGAAGAGAAAAGGTGAGAAAATAGAGAAAAATTGAGTTTTTGAGCCAAAAACAATCCTATCTTCCATATACACCACATACTTTCCATACAAACTGAAATTCCATCTTTCCTACACCCAAAACTCCTCCAAAAATTCTGAAATAGCTAAATTTTAGTAGTGATTGATCAAAGGAAAGAGTGAGTGTTGTTGAAAGCGAGAAAAAAAATAAGAGAGTTAGCTACTTTTCTACCATACTTAGCCACTTTTCCACCATACATACCCAGAGTTCCATTCTAGTTTCAAATTGAGGATTGAGAACACACTTCCTAAACTTGAGGGTGATCAAAAGGAAGTTTGGAAATCAAGAAGTTAAATATTTCTTTGGAGGGTGAATTTCTAGTCTTTTATTTTCTTATATTTTCTATCTCATATTTATTTTCTTACTTCTTATTTCATAGTGTTTTGTTATAATCTAAGTGGTTTGTTTATCTCATATTTATTTTTTTACTTTATATTTCATAGTGTATTGTTGTAATCTAAGTGGTTTGTTTGGCTCATAATTATTTATTTATTTATTTATTTTTATTTGCTTTCATATTAGTTTTGTTGTAATCTTGCATGTTCTACCTCATATTTACTTTCTTGTTTTAGGTTCATGTTAATTTTGTTGTATTCTTGCATGTTCTATCTTATATTTGCTTTCTTATTTTAGTTTCGTAGTAATTGTGTTGTAATCTTGCATTTCCTATCTTATATTTTTCTTGTATTAGTCTTATATTAGTTTTTTTGTAATCTTGCATGTTCTACCTCATATTTGTTTTTGTTTTTTTTTTTTTTTAGGTTCATATTAGTTTTGTTGTAATCTTGCATGTTCTATCTTATATTTGTTTTCTTGTGTTAGTTTCATAGTAATTATGTTGTAATCTTGCATGTCCTAACTTATATTTTTCATTTTTCTTGTATTAGTCTCATATTAGTTTTGTTGTAATCTTGCATGTTCTACCTTATATTTATTTTCTTGTTTTAGGTTCATGTCAGTTTTGTTGTAAGTTTGCCTTTTTTTTAATTTTATATTTGTTTTGTTGTTTTTAATCTAACTGGTAGTGGTTAGTTGAGCCACCTACATATTTCTTGTTTGTTCCTTTTCTTGGTTTCGCTATAAGACAGGTTTTGCTAAGTCTATTTGGCCGGCTGGTTAGCTTCTTTTGGACAAGACGGCATTGTCTTCCGATGTTAACCAACTTCCGGTAGTTTCCAAGGCACATGAAACTTTTTTTTTTCTTTTGTTTATTTTGAGTGTATTGTGAGGTTTTTATTTTGTTGTAATATTCTCCTCACCCCCCTCTAATTTGGTTTTCAAAGTGTTGTAATAATTTCCCGCCCCACTTCTTTCTATCTCGTTCTTTTTCTTGCTTTCCTTATTTGTGAATACGCATCATACTTATTTTATTTTATTTTTTGTTGTTATATCCACGCTTTGCATCTATGTTTCATGCATCTTGATTTAGCTAAGTTTGAATTTGTGAATTTAATCAATTCCTATGTGATTATGTGCGCTACCTCATGTTCTTGAGATGATTCACATGTCATATCTTTGAAGCCGAATCTTTAGTTGCATCTCATGTGTGAATTGCATTAGGATTTTGTATATAAGATCATGCATATTTTTCTAACTTTGTTTTGTAGCTTGTTCGCGGGACGCCAAACATGTAAGTTTTTACGCTTTAGCATTCCGTTTGTGTGTGTTTTTCCAATTATGTTTAAGCATCCTACTATGTAGCCACTTGCTTACTTGATATACCTGTATGAATGGCAGTGGATGGAGGTTGTGTCGCTTAAATTGGAATGATGTTGATTTTTCATGTTTGTAAACTCAATTTGTTTGGGTTGTACATCTTCAAAACTCTTTCAAAATACATGAAATCAAGTTGTTCTAAAGTGGGTGACATAGTCTATAGCTGTATGCTTCATATAGTAATTTTTTTAGGATTTATTAAATAATCAAAATATGAACATATAAAGTAAATAAAATTCATATCATGGTTTAGTAAAGGCCGATCTTTTGATCGGGTGAGAGGGGGTGCTCAATTAATGACCTTCCCCTCTCATACATAAGGTTCCGAACCGAGACAACTTTAGTTATGACAAACAGTGGCCTTGGCACGAGTCATGGGTTTCCTAATTTTCCAAAATATTAGGTGGCAACTTTGAGATCTGATGACGCAGTCCATTTCTGACAAATATTTTTGTAATAAAATGGATTTTCTAAAAATTGCCAAATATGTACCCTCGTTTACGTTTCACATTGCACTCGTGAGACTAGATCAAAGAAATCGAGGGTCTGAACTGTTTAACGCGCATGGGTACTCCCCGGGCATGTTACAGGGACCTCGATTGGATTTCCTGTTAGAAAATTAAAAAGAAAATTGTAAAACACAAGACTTAAAAGGCCCGTTCGGGGGGGGACATTGCGAAATGACCATCAAAACTGCCAAAACTTGGCATGGGCAGCTTGCTCAAGCCTAAATAGACTTGTAGGAACAAATGAGACTTCGATTGGATTTCCGGTTAGAAAATTAGAATGAAAATTGTAAAACACAAGACTTAAAAGGCCCATTCGGGGGTCAAAATTGTGAAATGACCACCGAAACCACCAAAAGTTAACACAGGTAGCTTGCTCAAGCCTAAATAGACTTGTAGGAACAAACGGGACCTCGATTGGATTTTCGGTTAGAAAATTAGAAGGAAAATTGTAAAACATAAGACTGAAAAGGCCCGTTCGAGGGCCAAAATTACGGAATGACCACTGAAACCGCCGAAACTTAGCACGGGCAGCTTGCTTAAGCCTAAATAGACTTATAGGAACAAACGGGACCTCGATTGGATTTCCAGTTAAAAAATTAGAAGGAAAATTGTCAAACATAATAGTCAAAAGGTCTGTTTGGAGGGAAAAATTGTAAAATAACCGCCGAAACTTAGTACGGGCAGCTTGCTCAAAGACTAAATAAACTTGTATGAGCAAACGACACCCCAATTGGCCTTCCCGTTACAAAATTAAAATCAAAATTGTGAACTTCATACCGAGTTTTTTTTTTTTAGTCAATCTAATATTTTTTTTTTCTTTTTCATGTGACAGATTGGCAATGATGGAAAATAGTTTGAGCTACATCAGAAGATTTGATTTTGTGTCTTTAGAAATATTTTGACATAGGATTTTGGTAAATGACTTATGGGTTAGATGTTTAGCATCAAAATATTTAGTTTTGTGTTTTTGCAAATATTTTGACATAGGATTTTGGTAAATGACTTGTGGGTTAGATATATAGCATCAAAATATTTGGTTTTGTGTTTTTGAAAATATTTTGACATAGGATTTGATAATGGATTTGTGGCTTTGATGTTAATAGTTTGTAAGTACTTTGGCATGAATGTTTCAAATTGTTAGAGAATTGTAATTATGTTTATTGGGATGTTTAATAGCTATTAATTTTGAATTATTATGAATGTCTTGCACAGGTGTATTACTATTTACATTGCATTTGTGTAGAGAAAAATAGGTGTTTTGGATTATTTTGAACAGGAAAATTATTAAAATTAAAATTTGTGCAGTGGATTTTTAGTGATAGGTGATATTTTGGTCGCTGTTAATATATTTGGCAACAACATATTATTTTTGTCGCTAAAAGTTAGTGGCTATTCCAAGAATTTTTAGCAACCAAAACTTAGGCGTTGCTAAAAAGTTGATTTTTGGCGACCAAATTAATTTGTCGCTAAATAGTACTTTTGGCGACGAATTTATTTGTTGCTAAAACTACATAGCCTATCCAAATCTTAACCTTTTAACGACAAATTAGAATTTTACAACGACAAAATATACAATTTTTTGCGACCAATTTTGCTTGTCGCTAAATGTCTACATACGGTGACAATTTATGATTTGGTCACCAATACTTTTAGTAACAAGCCATTGGCGACCAATTGTGTACTTATCGCCAATTCTTTTAGCAACGAAATTTGTACTTTTGGCGACCAAATTTTTGATCGCCAAATGTGCTTTTTGTTGTAGTGAATTCCTTATGTCACAAAGATTATGAAACTCTCAAAATCATATCACAGTAAATTCATTCCTAGAATGTCATCAACTAAATTAGGCACCCAAACATATTTAGTCCAACCTATTTCTTTGAAGCCAATAATCTTACTATTAGGAAACACAAATCCAGTGTTCAATAGTCTACTATTCGGAACTTCATAACACGGCCTGTAGTCTTATCTCTAGGAATCATTAATTTTTCAGCATGTGGTTAGTAGACTTTCTATTACTAGGAATCACAATGTCTTAACCTGTGATTAGTAGTCACTTTGCTACTAGGAATCACAACGTCCTGACATAGAATCAATAGACTCTTTTATTACTCAGAATCATCATGTCTTAACATATGATTAGTAGCCTCTCTACTACTAGGAACCATCTTGTCTTGACATGTGTTCAGTAATCTGTTCACTACTAGGAACCACTATCTCATGACTGTGTAGCCAGTGGTCTAACACCTCTTAGGAACCACCAGTCTTCTATCTCTGTGATCAGTGATCTTGTACTAACTAGGAGCCACCAATTTAAGAATATATTTGAAATTTAAAAATTCAAAAATATATTCACACATGCTAACGGGTTGTCTCATCTTTTGCTTTCAAGCAAATTCACATAGCAATCACATATGCTATAATTGACACAATGATAACATACTAATTGCCTCTGATTAATTCAGAGATATTATCATGCAATCTTATGATTTCCTGTAATCACACTTTGATCTCTCTAGATCTTTCTTTAAGAATCTCGCAAGGCTTAAGGTTGTCAGGTAGAACAACATTTCTGTTGTCACCTCTTGAAGCCATTTCTGAAAAATCACAACAGAATTTCACTATTCTGTTTTTCCAAACACTAAACTTAATACTAGAAAATCCACAGTTGGAAATTTAATTCAAAATTAGTCTCACCACTTAACCTAGAATCAAACATAGTCAAGAATGTTCCTAAGAAGACTAGAGGGGTCACATCGGTCCCACTTAAAACTCAGTTAACCTTTTGACAAAGCTTTCAAGAGCATATTGACTTCTAGTCCATGGGAAACAGATTTAGAATTAAGTTTTTCAGGGGATAAACCGGGTTATAACAAACCAATTTCCAAGCAAATAAAATTTGCTACCAGAATTGCACCACTCATCAAAGTTAACCGGTATTTCCGGAACTGAGCCCATTATTTCTAAATAAAATTCAAAAATATTTTAGCTAATTCTAAAATTTGGTTTCTTTTCTCAAAACCAAAACACTTTAGAAATAATTAGATTATAAACCAAAACACTTTGGAAATAATCAGATTTATAACCAAAGACTTTCTCCAAACTTGGTTTTCCAATACTTTGGGAATAAAATGATTAAATCCAAAGACTTTCTTAAACCCCAAAGGTTTAAAACCAAATCTATCTTAGTTGTCATTGTTGGAAATTTGGTTTTATATAAGCTTATTTTGGGCAAACTTTAAGCCCAAAATTGAGTGAGCCCCAAACGTTTTTTGGGATGGGTCCGAAGAGGTGACGTGTTCCTTGCCACATGGCAAGTCACACGGTGAAGACGGTTCGTCAAACCATTTATGAGTGAATGGGAAGTTGACATCGTTTTCGGGTTCGTGGAATGGACAATTAAAGAAGTAAATGTGGGTTTCCTTGAAATAGGTTATCCCATATTAAAACTTTCAGAGAGATTTTTTGGGTATATAAGCTCTTAGTGTACTAACTTGGGTTGGGCCCCAAAGGGAACCCGAAGTTTGTAGAAGAAATGAGTTATGGACAAATGGAACCTTGGCTCAAACCACCACACATGCGCGCCGCCGCCGCCGTCCACCCGACTGGTCGACCGTGGGTCGGTTCTAATATTAATTTTTTAGACAAAATTTATTTGAATTTTTCCACAAAGTCTTAATAAAATTAAATTCGAATTTTGTGCCAAAATTGAAAATAATTTTCTATCCAAAATTTGCGTCTTTTAGTCCGAATTCCCTACAGAATCTGTCGAACAAATTCAAACAGTTTTCTAACCTGTTAGAACCTTAACAGATTCATAACTGTCCAGACATATTCAAAATCTAGACAGTTTATTTAACTGCAACAGTTATCTGTTTGAAATTCAAACTGTATCTGTTCGAAACAGTGCACCTGTTCCATATCTATTCCAGTTTGAAATTAACACCTGTTCAGGTCTATAAAACCAAATCTATTCCAGCATTTTTCTACATCCAAAAATTAGTCTGAAATTCTTATTTTTACTATCCAATTTTATGTTTTGTTGCATATTTCCTTTCATATTAGTTTTAGAGAAAATTAAAGAGAGTATAGAACACAAGGTTCTAGTTCACCGGATAAATTTGTTTAGAGTGCTACTACAAATTTGTGAAGATCATTGTATCCTGGAAGATAGACGCCACTTAACCGTAAGCACCGTAGCGGGGCAAATCTATCAGAGTGTCACACACTCGACTTGGTCTTTAAATATTCATTCGGTTCGGTAAAAATAAATTCGATATATAATTTATTTTGTTTGTTTGACTTAGTTTCCATTTATTTATTGTACACAGAAGATTCTTTCAACAATCTTAAGACATATTTGAATTATTCTGTTTACAGAATTTTTCGTTTGTTTTCCTTTCTTCTTCTTACCGAAATTATTTTCTGTGATTTTACAAAATAATATTCTGGTTGGAAAACAAATAGTAGTAATATACTGTTTGACAAATAGTAGTAATACACTGGTGTCATTAACAATTCAGAATATTTATTTGTGAAATTTTGTCAAAAATTAATTTTGGTTTTCGAAAATTATTTTCTGAGTGTTCATTAATTAAAATTTTGTTTCAGTATTTTAATTATTGAAGTGTTACAGAAATTTAATTTTCTGTGTGGAATTAATTTGGTTAAATAAATTTTATTTTATTTTCAAATTAATTGGAAATAAAAGTTACAATCTTGTTTTTTTATTTTTATAGAATTTAATTCTTTGAATTTGAATTAATTTTCTGTGAATATAAAATTCTAATTATAATTTTGTTTTATAATTTAGAATTTATGGTTACTGAAACAAATGCTCAAACGAGTACTGGTATGGTGGCTGCAATTGCGCCAACCCCCTCTCTTGTTGTGACAGTATCGGTAAATCACAGTGAGAAGCCAAAAAAGTTCGCAGAAACTGATTTTAAAATATGGCAACAGAAAATATTGTTCTATCTTACACCTCTGAACCTGGCTCTTTTTGTCCGTGAGAATGCTCCTACTCTGAACGAGGATGAAACTGACCGACAAGTGGTTGTTGCGTTCGATGCTTGGAAACATGCTGATTTCCTTTGACGGAACTACATCTTGAACGGACTTGACAACACATTCTACAACGTCTACAGTCCTATCAAGACAACAAAGGAACTTTGGGAGTCTTTGGAGAAAAAGTACAAAACGAAAGATACCGGCTCAAAAAAATTTGTAGTTGGCAAATTCCTGAAATTTGTGATGGTTGACTCTAAGACTGTGATCAGCCAAGTTCAAGATCTCCAATTCATTTTGCACGACATTCGCGTAGAAGGCATGTCTCTCAGTGAATCCTTCCAAGTTGCAATCTTAATTAAAAAATTACCACAAGGCTGGAATGAATTCAAAAACTACCTTAAACACAAGCGCAAAGAAATGTCTTTAAAAGAATTAATTGTGTGTTTGAGGATTGAAGAGGACAACCACAATTCTGAAAAGTGGGCTGGTAAGCATCCTATGGAGTCTAAGGCAAATGTGGTGGAACATGCTCCAAAAGCAAAGAAACGAAAGTTTTCTGGAGAAAGTTCATCACAAAGCTCTAAAGGAGGGGGAAATTAAAAAGTACAAGTTTAATGGCAAGTGTTACATCTGTGACAAAGAGGGACATCAGGCCAAAGATTGCCGTAACAAAGGCAAAAGCAAAAGAAGAATAAGCAAGAAGCCTGCTCAAGCCCATATAACTGAAATTGACAATATTTTCAATGGTGTAAATGACATCAATATTTTCTGCAGTTGTTTCCGAGGCAAATCTTGTCGGAAATCCTAAAGAATGGTAGGTGGACACTGGTGCTACTCACCACATTTGTGCCGACAAAAAGATGTTCACATCTTATTCTACAGTGAACAACGGTGAACAATTTTTTATGGGCAACTCCTCAACTTCCAAAGTTAAAGGACAAGGGAAGATTATTCTGAAGATGACATCTGGAAAGGAACTCACTCTCAACAATGTGCTGCATGTACTGAACATTCACAAGAATCTTGTTTCCGGATCTTTGTTGAGTAAGAATGGGTTCAGGCTAGTGTTTGAGAGTGATAAATTTGTACTTACTAAGAATGGGATGTATGTAGTAAAAGGTTACATATCTCATGGCCTTTTCAAGATGAATGTAATGACCGTTATACCTTCAGTTATTAATAAAAATACATCTTCTTCTTACTTACTTGAGTCTTCAAATTTATGACATGGTAGACTTGGACATGTTAATTATAGATCTTTGCGTAGATTAATTAATATGGAATGTTTACCTAAATTTGACATTGATTCAAATCATAAATGTGAAATTTGCGTTGAGGCAAAATTATCCAAAACTCTTTTTCATTCAATTAAAAGAAGTACGGAACCACTTGAATTAATTCATAGTGACATTTGTGATTTTAAACCAATTCAAACTAGAGATGGGAAAAAAATATTTTATTACTTTTATAGATGACTATACTAGATATAGTTATGTTTATTTAATTCGAACCAAGAATGAAGCTTTGGAAACTTTCATTCAATATAAGAATGAAGTTGAAAATCAACTTGGTAAGAAAACCAAAAAAAATTAAGAAGTGATAGAGGTGGTGAATATGAATCACCTTTTGGTGAATTTTGTAAAGAACATGGAATAATTCATCAAACCACTGCTCCTTACTCACCTCAGCAAAATAGAATTGCTGAAAGAAAAAATAGGACTTTAAAAGAAATGATGAATGCTATGTTAATAAGTTCTGTATTACCGCAGAACTTGTGGGGAGAATCAATACTTTCTGCTAATTATATATTTAATAAAGTATCCCGAAAGAAAGTGGATCAAACACCTTATGAATTGTGGCATGGGAGAGTACCATCCTACAAATACTTAAAAGTGTGGGGGTGTTTGGTTAAAGTGGCTATTCCTAGTCCTAAAAAGACTAAGATAGGTCCTAAAATAGTTGATTGCATTTTCATTGGTTATGCCAAGAATAATAGTGCATATTGATTTTTGATTCATAAATTAGAACATTCCGAAATGCATGTAAATGCAATTATTGAATCTCGGAATGCATCATTCTTTGAACATGTATTTCTAAATAAGACTGGACAATAGATTAATACTAATAAAAGATCTTTTGATCCTATTACTAGTAATGATTAAGAGCAAGAGACAGATCAAAATGAGAAAGAGGAACTTAGGCGTAGTAAACGTGCTAGAACCTCAAAATCTTTTAGTCTAGATTTTCTAACATATTTGTTAGAAAATGAGCCTTTAACTTTTAAAGAGGCTATGTCCAATCCTGAAGCTCTTTTGTCGAAAGAAGCTGTCAATAGTGAAGTTGAATCTATCTTGCAAAATCACACTTGGAAATTGGTGGATTTGCCACCAGGTTGTAAACCTCTTGGATATAAGTGGATTTTCAAAAGGAAAATGAAAGCGGATGGATCAATTGACAAATACAAGGCAAGACTTGTGGTCAAAGATTTTAGACAAAAAGAAGGTCTTGATTACTTTGACAGATACTCGCCAGTTATTAGAATAACATCCATTAGAATGCTAATTGCCATTGCATCTCTATACAATCTATAAATTCATCAAATGGATGTGAAAACCGCTTTCTTAAATGGTGAGTTAGATGAAGCAATTTACATGGAACAACCAGAAGGTTTTTTTGTTCCAGGAAAAGAAAAGAAAATGTGTAAATTGGTTAAATCATGATATGGTTTAAAATAAGCGCCAAAGCAATGACATGAGAAATTTGACAAGGCAATGATGTCAAATGGATTTAAAATTAATAAGTGTGACAAATGTGTTTATATTAAAAACACATACAAAGTTATGTTATAGTATGTCTTTATGTGGATGATATGCTCAACATAGGTAGTAATAATGACATGATTAAAACTACCAAGAAAATGTTGAATAAACATTTTGACATGAAGGACATGGGCATTGCTGATATAATTCTTGGTATGAAAATTACCAAAACATCAGAAGGATATGCTTTATCACAATCTCATTACATTGAGAAAATACTTGACAAATTCAGCAAAGATGATGATCATCTTGCTAGAACACCTGTGGATGTTAATTTGTTTCTTTCTAAGAATGTACAGGAAAGTATTTCTCAATTAGAGTATGCCCAAATTATTGGAAGCTTAATGTACTTGATGAACTGCACTCGTCCAGATATAGCTTATGCAGTAAGTAAATTAAGTAGATATACGAGTAACCCAAGAGTAGAACACTGGAAAGTAATTATAAGGGTTCTAAGATATCTCCGATTTACTCGTAACATTGGGCTGAATTATACTAGATATCTAGCAGTACTTGATGGTTACTGTGATGCAAACTGGATATCGGCTACTAGAGACTCAAAATCCACCAGTGGGTATGTCGTTACTCTTGGTGGGGCGACTGTATCTTGGAAATCTTCCAAACAGACTTGCATTGCTAGATCTACTATAGAATCAGAATTCATAGCTTTAGACAAAGCTGGGGAAGAGGCAGAATGGCTTCGTCACTTCTTTGAAAATATTCCAATGTGGCCAAAACCGGTGCCTGCTATATGCATACATTGCGATAGTCAATCAGCAATAGGTAGAGTATAGAGTCATATGTATAACGGTAAGTCACCACACATTCGTCGTCGACATAATACCGTAAGACAACTACTCTCTAATGAAATTATTTTCATTGAATATGTGAAGTCTAAAGACAACATAGCGGATCCACTAACCAAAGGGTTAGCAACAGAGCTAGTTGAGAATTCATCGAGGGGAGTGGGACTAAAGCCTATTAAATAAGAGTTACCACAACGACAACCCAACCTAGTTGACTAAAGATCCCAAGATTTAGATTCAAAGGGACAACCGAGTTGTGTATAACTCAGAAAGATCACTGGGGAGTCCAACTCCTACCCATTTCTAGGATGAAATAGTGATATCTGCAGCGTTTTAGGTAAAGTAAAATTTTAATGATTCTTATATCTAGGTAAACCTAGTGAAATATGGCAGGATACCCTTCATAAGAATCACCTATGTGAGTGTGAACTAGGCCGGTTCAATGAGATTTGTGAAGGGCTACAAGTTTTTAGAGCACTCATGGAAGACCAGGTTGTTCAGGGCCAAAATGAACACAATAGTGAGAACTAAACTGTGTCTGGTGATAAACTGTGTGAGTTCTATTGTCTTGATTTACACAAACGGCTGAACAGTTCAAGACATCATGTTCACTGGTTAGCTAGTAAATCCGATAGTATCTCATAAGGGAAAGTTCAAAGCCAAAAATTACCTATCCTTTGCAGAATATTTTCAATTTCTGTACTCTCTGTAATTAGATCATGTTGTTGCATTTTCTCTCCATCAAATTCCCTTCATATGGGGGATTGTTGGAAATTTGGTTTTATATAAGGTTATTTTGGGCCAACTTTAAGCCCAAAATTGAGTGGGCCCCAAATGTCTTTTAGGGTGGATCCAAAGAGGTAACGTGTTCCTTGTCGCATGGCAAGTCACACGGTGAAGACAGTTCGTCAAAACCATTTATGAGTGAATGGGAAGTTGACGTTGTTTCCGGGTTCATGAATGGACAAGTAAAGAAGTAAATGTGGGTTTTCTTGAAATGAGTTGTCCCACATTGAAACTTTAAGAGAGCTTTTTTGGGTATATAAGCTCTTGATGTACTAACTTAGGTTGGGCCCCAAGAGGCACCCCAAGCTTGTAGAAGGGAGGAGTTATGGACAAATGGAACCTTGACTCAAACCACCACACGTGCGCACGCACCGCCACTGCCGTCGTCTGTCCGACCGGCCAAGCCGTACCGGGCGCGAGTGTGGGTCGGATTGGTTCTAATATTAATTTTTTGGACAAAATTTATTTGAATTTTTTTTTCCAAAAATTATTAATAAAATTAAATTCCAATTTTGTGTTAAAATTGAAATTAATTTTCTATCCAAAATTTGCCTCCTTCAGTTCAAATTCCCTACAGAATCTGCTGAACATATTCAAATAGTTTTCTGACCTGTTGGAACCTTAACAGATTCATAATTGTTTAGACAGATTCAAAATATAGACAGTTTATTTAACTGCAGCAGTTATCTGTTTGAAATTCAAACTGTATCTGTTCGAAACAGTGCACCTGTTCCATATCTATTCCAGTTTGAAATTAACACCTGTTCAGGTCTATAAAACCAGATCTGTTCCAGCATTTTTCTACATCCAAAAATCAGTCTGAAATTCTTATTTTTGCTATCTAATTTTCTGCTCTGTTGCATATTTCCTTTCATAGTAGTTTTAGAAAAAATTAAAGAGAGTATAGAACACAAGGTTCTAGTTTGCCGGACAAATTTATTTGGAGTGCTACTACAAATTTGTGAAAATCATTGTATCCTAGGAGATAGACACCACTTAACGTAAGCACCGTAGCGGGGCGAATCTGTCTTAAGGATAGAGAGTCACACACTCGATTTGGTCTTTAAATATTCATTCGGTTCGATAAAAATAAATTCGGTATGTAATTTATTTTATTTGTTTGATTTAGTTTCAATTTATTTATTGTACACAGAAGATTGTTTCAACAGTCATTTATGAACAAATAAGAAATTCTCTTTAGCCAAGGCTAAACACTTTGGTTTCTATTACAGAAAACCAAATCAAGTTCTAAACTTGCAAGCAATTTAAAAATTGCTAATCAAATTACAAGTAAAAAAAAGTTGTTACAACAATATAAGCAAATAAAACTTGCTTTTACATATTGAAAAAAAACCATAACTAAAGTCCAAGCAAAAAATTGCTTCAATTTGTATGTAAGTAAAATAGTCAATTTATAAGGATTCTATTTAGTCCAAAATCTTTTCCACGCTTAAAAATTCATGTTCATCACAAAGGTTAGTTGTCCATATTGAGAATTGACACTCACTTTAATATTGCATTAAAGTCACACAAAAAAAAAACCATTATTTTTCCACAGCATGCTTATTTCGTTATTGATTAGGTTAGTGTCTTAATAATCAACATGCTATTATTGATTTTTGCTTCTTTTTAAGAGATTCTCATATTTCTTTGCATGGTAAGAAGTAAATTGTCATTGTTTGTTCTAAAATAGAGACACAATATTGTGCATTCTAGCTGACACTGTCGAAGATTTCATCTAATTTTGTTGCTTACTCAAAGATATTGGATTTACACAATCCATTAATAGCAATCTCTATCGTGACAATCATATCGTTATCCTAATTGTTAACAATGATACATTTGGGCACAACAAATATATAAGATTTGTTGTAGTGCTTTTTAACTCTTTCCAATTAATCCTCATTGGAGACAACTTATAAGCCTATTTTGTTTAAAGAAAACAATAAGCTTTAATTGGGATAGGTCTCACTGTGATGTGATATTTTAGTTTTAATTTTTGATTTATTTTCTATCATGTCATTAAAACTCAATTAGAATTCCAAAATTAGGTGATGTATCATTACTCTTTGTTTAAATGAGTTTTTAATTGTTTGTCATATTCATTTTTCCTTAAAAAGCCAACTTAAGGCATTCAACTTTTTTTAGTTGATCAAATTACAAACATTTTAATCTAGGCACATTTTTCAAGACACATTTTAGATTTAATTTTCAAATTTATGTTGTACAATATTATATTTCATATTTATCATTTACAGAAGACATTACTCTTACTATTTTGAAAGAACAATTAAGGAGTAAGTTTAATTTCACTCACTTTTAGGCTATGTTCTTATTTCACTATTTAGGTGCGTCCAAGAATGAGAACGAAATTTTTAATATGATTCTTAAGATGGAATGAGATTACCATAATAGTTGATCCACGGAATAACACATTCCTTTGAGAACTTGGTTTTTATTTTTATTTTTTTTACAAATACGATTCATTTAAGAAAAAACCAAACATTAGCCCATGAAATTTAAGCTATATCATATTCGTATGTAAGATTTCTAGCCAAATTAAACACTTTTTTTTTTTTTTTTATAAGAAAATCCTCCCACTCGCCCATAGGTCCAAAACAACGCCCTTTGCAGAGATCACTAAGGTGTCCTGTTGTCCGTTCTACAGGGAGGATTGGGGTTTTGAGTTAGGAGACTATAACCTATGAATTAGTCTCGACCTCCTAAGACAAACTCAACTTAAGTTAGGATTAGCACAGCGGGAGTGCATTGAACTCACTCCAAGTGCAATGAAGTTGCTTGAGGCTACCTCCTGACCTCCTTAGAAAAACTCCACTTAAGTTAGGATTTGCACAGCGAGGGAGCATTGAACTCACTCCAAATGCGATGAAGCTGCTTGAAGCTAACCTCCTAACCAACTGTGTTATGCCCAAGAGATTGGCCTAAGAGAGTTTTGAACCTGGGACCTGGGGCTGAATCCCCAAGCCTTTGTCAAGTTGCCAACCACCCTTAGATTAAATTAAACACTTCAATTACATTGAAGTGTGAATATCATTAACTCTGTTTAGTTTTAAGTTTTTAAAAACATATTCTTTTATTTTGTTTTTCAGTATATTCTTTTTAATATTTTAATCATTTTTTAAAATTTCACTTAATTTAGATACACTTACAAAGTATTAAAAAAATTCTCTAAATACAAAAATGCAATAAAATTACAAAAAAAAAGAGCATTTTTTTAAAAAAATATATCTACTTTAATAGAATTTTAAAAATAAAAATAATAATTAAGATATTTAAGAAATTATTAAAAACAACAAATACGAATTAAAAAACTTAAAAACTTAATTTTAGAAATTCAAAACTAAACAAAGTTACTAGATTCTTCGTAATTCTCATTCTTGCTCTTGTAACTACTACTCTTTTGATTATTTTGAGTTTTTTTTTTTTTTTTTTTGTAATTGATTTGATAATTAGAAGAGAAAAAATAAATAATTATGCTTTAAATATAATATTTTATTTTATTAATTAAATTAATCTATTTTATTTTTATTGACTAATTTAATCAAAATAACTTATGCCAAATGAAATATTTAGGCTTTGTTTGAAATGATTTCCAAACGTTGATTCTATTTCCACATTTGAATATGATGTTTGGATAGATATGTGGAACTAATTTTCCACAACTCTGCAAAAAATTCTGTCTGAGGCACGATTTTTAAAAAAAAAAATTGAAATTTGGCCTAACCGGTCATCCGGCCGGTTGACCGGAATAGTGCAAATTTTTTTTTTTCCAAATTTTTTAAAATTTTTTATGTGCTTTAATAGAATTTTGAATTGTATGTTTGGTTATGAGTTGTAGGTTTTTATATCAAATATCATATGTCACATCAAAAATTCCTCACTCAATTCAAAACACTTTTACCAAACAAAATTTTCACACTCAAATCATAATTTCAAAACTCACAAATTCAAAATACAACTCTTACTCTCAAATTATATTTACAAAACTCTACCAAACATAACTTTATATGTTCTTTTTGGAGGATTGTGATAGAGAGGTTGTAAGACCTTTTTTTCGTCTTTTTTTCCACATGCTTTACAAATTTAAAATCAAAATCCAATATATGGAGGTTCCGTTCGGGAACTTGAGTATTATAATAAAATTATTAAAAAATCATTATAAATTATCATATTATTTTCTTTACTTTCTACCTATCAAAAAGTAAAAAAATCAATTAAAATCATCAATTCTCAATGGTGCAGAGTGGGCAAAATTATTTTCGTGCAAGGGGAGGAAACCAAATTAGCTTGGCGCGCGGTTAAGCTTTCTTGTTTCAAAACTTGCACCACAAACTGATTCATGTTAACGTAACATCATAAACTCACTCATCCTTTTCTTTCTCCACAAGATGGATTAAGCAAAATCAATTCATAAGCTTACAGACTTACTTCATCACCTGAATCGAACCAAACCAAACCATGTACTATTTCCTAGACCAACACCAAGAAGAATCTCTTTAATCCAACTCCAAAAAGCCATACCTTCCTCTACCCTGTTCATCAAACCCATACCTATATAAAAACCTCTCATCTTCTCCATTTCCCTATTCACTCCCATAAAAATCAAATTCCCAACAAACCCAATTCAAATTCAATCACAACAACCATGTCCTTGACCCACCGCTCTCGCTTCATAGTCAATGGCGTCCAAAGAATGCGAACTCACCATTACTTCTGGTGCCGCCATTGCCAACGATCAGTCAGAATCCCTTCTCCACACCACTCCCATCTCCTCTGCCCCCGTTGCTCCTCCCATCTCCGCCGTGACCTCCCCGTTCCGCCGCTCCTCGACCAATCAACACCAATCCCTCTAAATCAAACTGAAAATGAAGCAATAGAGGGAAATCCAGAAGCTTGGATCGTTTTCGAATTTCAAAACCCTAGTTCTCCGCCAACGGAGATTTATCGGCGAGGGCCTCCTCCGGCGCCGACTTCGGCGATTCAAGCTCTGCAGATTGTGAATATGACGGAGATTGATCTAATCAGTGATTCGAATTGTCCGATTTGCAGAGAAGGGTTTGAGCTGGGAGAGGAAGCGAAAGTGATGCCGTGTAAACACTTGTATCATGGTGATTGCATTGTTCCGTGGCTGCGATTCCACAATACTTGTCCTGTTTGCAGATTTGAGCTGAGAGGTTGCTTTGAAGATGATGATGATGAAGATGAGATTGCTGAGGCGGCTTGGAATAGGTTGAATTGGTCGTGGACTCGATTGTTGTCTCTGTGGCCTTTTCGATTGGTGGTGAATTGGATGTGTCGGGATCTTGATTTCCACAGTCACGGAGGTGAGATTTATGGTTCCATAATTTTTTTTTTATGCTTGTTTATTCAGATTTATTTGGTTTAATTTTACTGTTATGTCCTAAATTATTTTTATTTTTTTTATTTCGTTCTTAAAGTAATTTTATCTATTTAATTCATTCCGTTTTTAATTCCAATGATTAATGTACATTTTCAACGCGCTTCGTGTTTAAATGAAAAATATTTTCTCATCCATAATAGGATTGAAAGGTATTGTTAAGCTTGTGAAGACTTATTACAGATTTTATTTTGATAATTTGAATTATTCAACATGTAGAACTCGTCGAATAATATATACATATAAAAAATTACGTTGATTGGAAATCGATAACTATGTAATCAAATTAGTTTTGTATAAAAAAAAATAGATGGTGAAAAAATAAACGGTTGACAGAAATCTGATCCGATGAAATAGCTATCGATATCCGATCAACGTAATTTTTCACAGGCATATAGTACTCGACGATTTCTATACATTGAACGGTTCGGATTATCGAAACGAAACCCGTGGTGGGTCTCATGGACCCAACAGCACCCTTTAGTCCAATCACGGACTGAAGGGAAGCCAAATTTGTTTTTTCTAAAAAATGTTTTTTAGAAGAAATATTTTTCTATATTTGGTGGTAGTGCTGGTGGAACGGAGGTGGAGGTAGAGGTGGATGTGGAATTATGGTGGTGGGGTGACGGCAATGGTGATGGTGGTGTGGTGTCGTTGGTTAAATTTTAGTTTGAAAAACGTTTTCACTTTTAAAAGTAAAAAATATTTTTTTGTCTAAATAGATTTATGGGTTGTTTGGGATGACCTAAATAAGTGCACTTTTTGTCTTTTTACGAAAAGATGTGCAGAAAAATAAAAAGGTGATGTGATGAAAAAAAAAAGATAAAAAGATAGATTATTTTGTGAATGCCAAACTTGACCTTATTTTCTATTGACATGAAAAGTTAAGAAGATGAGTGTTTCGTTGAAGTAGATGTATAAGTTAGTTGTCTAATATAAATCTTAGCCTATGTTTGGGAAGAAGGTTTTGTAGCTTTTTTGGCTAAAATAGTCACAAAAAATAAAATAGGCTTTTTAGTCCAATAAGATAAAATATCACATCCAACCCATAATCATTGCATTCTTTCTTTCACAAAAAAATCAAAAAACCAAAAAAACTAAAAGTCCTTCTCAAACCAGGCTTTTTAGTCTCAGGCTTTTTAGCCCTAGGCTAAAATAGCTAAAAAAATCAAAAAGTCAAAAAGTCAACCTACTTCCCAAACGAAGCCTTAAGGGTTTGACTTGGTAGATAATAGGAGTGTACACGAATCAGATTGGGTTAGTTTTAGAGTAAATTATGAATTGAACCTTTTTTAATGTTCTAGAAAAATTGAAACTGTAATCAAACCGTCAACCTATGAAATTGAATCAGAATCGAACTATTGAAATCGGTTTGGTTCGATTTGATTTACAATTTTAAAAATTTTATATAACAATAAATATGATATGTATTTTATGTTAGTAAACAAATTAATGATAATTAGTTTAACTAAGTCGTTTATTAATTTTATAGTGATGGCTAATGTTCAAAAAGAAATATTTTATTTTTTAATTTTTTATATAAAAATATAAAAAATAGTAAACAAATATCTAATAGTCTGATTCAGTTCGAAATCGTAACCAAAACTTTGGAATCAAGAACTGAACTGATTTGAACGGTTCCACTATTTTCATAACTAGGATTGTATCTAAAAAAATCACACCAAAGTGGCGGTTTGGACGGGATTAGATTGGTTTACCTGTTTTACCAGTTTTTTTTTAACACCCCTAGTAGATAAGGCTTCGGACTTGGGGGTTTGCTCCCTCTAGAGTGTCTTGTTTTCGATTTCTCTCGCCAGTAAAAACTTTTGGGGCCACAAACTACAAGGAAATAAATTCTATTTCAGAAAGCTTATTGTGATAGTATATGTTTGGTTGTTCAAGTTATTATTAAATTATTTTTTTGTTTGGTAAGTTAAGTTTTCACCTTTATTGACTTGGAAGAACTATATCTAATTGAAACACATAAACTGAAACCTCCCCAAAAAATTATAGACTAAGTAAATGAAATTCATTACGAAGGAATGGAATAGAAAAAAATGACAATAATCTTATTTTGATATCTCAACCTTCAATTGTGATCATTAACATCCTAAATTTCAAAGGTAGTTGGTAATTATTGAATACCAGTATGTAGTTATTGAAAACCGTTTGCTTCAAGTTCAATAAGTGAGATTAGAATTTTAGAGCAATGCTTTATCCTTGGAGATGGTTACCAATGTGGTATTCAAACTATTCAGTTATGTTAGGTACATGTAAGAAATTTAGTTACAAAAGCAGTTCTAGTTATGCAACTATTGTTTAACAAAACCTGCAATTTGCAGCAAGCACTTGGTGGAGATCTTGGCTCATTCTATAGCTCAGATCATCATATGTCAATTTCACCACTCACATGTTAGGAACAGGTTGAATGCTTTTTTTACTTTGAGGCAGGTAAGTATTTTCTAAATACTAATTTCAAGAGGTAGCACTACTACTAAAGGGAAGACATTGAAGAGCTAACCAGTAAGTCTAATGTTTTCTTTAAGTTCTGTTTCTCATCATCTCTATTATTTGTGGTATTATAGCTTGTCTCTCACTAACTTTGCACAGAATTAATCATTGATGTGAGACAAAGAGTTGAGATAATGTAAATATGTGAGGTCTACATGCAGCTCCATCTCTGTCTCATCTAGGTTTTTGGTTCAGAAAAATAATTATTTTCTTAGATTATTTTTGTTTATTTACTCTCCAAAATTGCCTACCCCAAAAAAAAAAAAAAAAAAACTCTACAAAATCGTATACTTGTTGCGGCTAAATAAAACGACAATGGGTTTTTTTTTTTTTTTGGCAGGGGGGTTCAAATTTTGTTAATATTCTTCAATTACACAATATGTCAAAAACACTCGTACACTTATGCTATGTATGGTATTATGATATAATATATATTGCAAATAGAGCCGTTATTTACCGTTATAAATGAATAACTATTTGATAAGGAGACTAAAGAATAATTATTCTATTTTACTTTACCTTTGTTCTATCTAACCAAACACTATCTCAAGGATGATTATATTTTTTGTGATAAAAGATTTATATCATTTTATGATTGATATTACAAAATTTTATTATATTATTGTTACGAAAAGTGTACCATGTGCACACATAGTAGCATATCCCCAACTTGCATATAGTTTTTCTTCAGAGACTTATTGTACAAGGTGATCTTCTAACCTTAATCCTTAGTGCCTTTTCCCCCCCTTTTAATTGCTTTTATTTATTTGTTAGGTCAATTCCGTTTTCTTATATTTCATTGTTGAAAATTTACAGTTAAATAGGAGGGGGCAAGCTGCAACATCATGGCTTCTTGGTCCTGCATGAAAGTTTTGATGATAGAACTCAACAATCTTCCCTCTCATAATCCACAAAATCACACATTGAGATTTGATTTATGCATACTCCTGTAACCCACTTGAATTAAATGCAACAAATGTTCATAACAAAAAAATTGCCTTTTATTTTCTGTTTCTTTACCTATAAAGAAACAATTTATTTTCCTCCCAAGTCTTGCGCAATTGAAGGTTTAAGAATTGTCTCATCAATGCCTTTTTTTTCAAAAAAAAAAATTCAATTTCAAGATTAACATTTATTGACGAAATGTGAATTTATTTGTTGACTATCCATTACTTTTTTAATCAACAAAAAAGCATTTACAGCAACACCAAAAATTTATTATAGCCTTGTTTAAGAAGCTACTATTTTAATTAACTATTTAATTTTTTAACTATTTTAACTTCATTAAAATGGTTGTGTATGAAAAATTATTTAGTTTTTTTTTTCTTTTTCTTTGTAGTTGATTTAATGATTGTGAAAACAAAAAAGAAAAAAATGGTTATGAATTAAAAATAGCATTTTATGTTATTGACTATTTTAACCTATTTTGTCTTTTAATGGGTTATTTTAACTCAATCACCTTTCCAAACACCCCCTATATCAACAGATTGCACTTAAGTTGTCCTCAAAATATCTTTCAAAAAATTCCTACCAATTTTGAAAATGACTCTGGAAGAACAAAATCACAACTCAGCAGTAAATACTGATTCCAAGAAAAACATGTACTATTGTATTTCCATTAATCTGGGAAGATAAGTTAAATTCATTCCTTTGTTTACACATTTGGTGTTACCTCAGAATTGCAGACGGTCAAAAAGAACCAAATATATTTTACACTTGTTACTAAATGCTGTGGTTCTCTTTGAAAATCCTGCAAAGTTACGTCGACTTCTCAACTAGTTACCGTCTTAGGAGTTACTCTCTTACGAAAAAACATCCCTTGCTTTCATTCCACGTCGCAGTGTAGAGATAGAAGCCTGCCACCTTCTTGGCTTTGGCCTCCGCTGCTATCATCCTATAGCCAGAGCGAAACTTTAAGTTGTCGTATGCTGCACGCTTGGAAATTGTGTTTATGTAGTATCATCAGTAAATAATGTATTGTTATGACCAACATAGGAGATGGAATGACAGTAGTCCACAGAAACAAAACCACCACATCTCCCCGTATGAAGGACCTATAGCAAAAGCTGCATCAGTAAAGGTGTTAAGACTTTGCCCAAAAACAAATACAGAATAATTTCCACCCGTCAGAAAGCTTAAGAGCAGATAGCAATCTAACACATTGCAAGAAAATGAGAAAATCACATTCTTATTATCACAATACGGAAACATAGGAATTTTGAGCAAGATCAAGCAACTACATTTCAACAGAAATGCAGATCATTTAAGTTATTTCAAGCATTTACAGATATGCAGTAATAACTTACAAGAAGGAGATGGCGAGATTGCGGGTGAGGCAAGTGGTGGAGATAACGACTTTCTCACATTTCCCCTCTCCTGTCTCGGACTGGATCCGTAGGATACAGCAGGTAGAGGAGAAAGATCTGGGGTCAACTGTGGTGTGGAAACCACAGGATGTGGACTAGGACTAGGACCACGGGGTGAAAAGGCTGAAGGAGCATTCGGGTGAGAATTAGATGACGGTGAGGGGCTTGCTGCAATTGTGGAACCACAACGTGGACAAGGGCAAGGGGGGTGAGTACCCACCATTGAAGGTGCAGGAGAACCTGAAATTGGAGGTAAAGAATGGTGGGGTCCATTTTCAGGACTTGGTGGATCTGAGTAGTTATCATCAGACGGTGATGAAGCCTCACAGTTAACACATGGTAAGTGATGATGAAAATCAGACGAGGGAGCTGGAGATGGGGCAGCAGAGGGTTCTGCATAATTATTTTGCTCTGGAGCTGGGGCTGGAGAAGGGGTCGGTGGGGTTGCATCGAGTGTATGATTTAGATAAGAAGATAGACTTATTTCTTTAACTTTACCAAAAACAGAATTATCGAGGCCAAGATTCTTTGTGGGAGACCCTGTGATTGCTTGAGCCAATTGCTTCAATCTTTCGGGCAAAAGGTTGCCCATATCAGACATCACCAAAGCCTGAACTGTAACAGGAGGATCTTTTGTTGAGCCATTTCTGTTTGTTACCTGCACATACACATTCTGAAAGCAAAAAAGGATGTAGTTAAAAAGCCCATCATTAGTATGAAAAACTTGTCCAGGTTTGCAAATTTTGAAACCTGTCCCAAACCAACCCATTGAAACACCAATTAAACTGTGCAAGAAAGACACTTAAACAGAATACCTCGTAAGGCCTCAGATGCAATCCCGACTTCAGCTGTTCCTTCAACTCAGCAAGATTTTCATTTATTTCATCAATAGAATTATGGAGAGTAAAATTAAAGAGGATCTGGTATATCTGCCAAATGGAAGCAGACGGCTCAGGGATTACAGTGATTCCCACCGGAAACTTCAAAATTTGAAAAGAAGATGGTATTCCGAAAATTGGAGTTGTCAAAGTCAAATTAGATTGCCGAAGGAACAATTCTATCAAAGATGATCTCAGTACACTTAAGGACACTGGGTTAATTGAAACATCAATGGGATCAGAAAGAACGCCGAACACCACATTAGTAGCATCATATGCATCATCTTGATGCATGGATAGAATGGCAACCTGCTTAAAATAACTTGCATTTAGGTTGATTTAACCTATATTCAAAAAGTTAAATGAAATAAAATCTAGATGATATACCAAATCAGAAGTTCAAAACAAACCTTTGCACCAGGGACACCTATTTCGCTATAGATATCATACTCTAATCTTCCAATGTGTGGAACTAGCACTGAAACTGGCTTTTCCAGTCTGAAGTATGCCTGAACTGTAGCTGAAGGAAAAAGAAAAAGAAAAAGAAAAAGGAAAGTCCAAAAATCAATCAAGCTGCTTACTGTATGAAAATGTGTAAGATAAATCTTCGCACAAAACCAGAAAATGAAAATGCAAGGGATCCACACACATGAATATGAATGATACTTGATACATAACAGAAAGTAATTCAAGTTGAGGAAAGAATGCATTTAATACACAATGTAGGGCCCATGCGTGGAATTAATATTTGCTAGGTTAAATCAGACCCCGCATCTCTTTTTTACTCTGTACAATTTGAGTATATCCATGAGAAGAATATAAATTTACAGCAATGATATCTAGAGCATGGATCGTTTTGCAAAGTGGAGTGTGAACAGGACGTGGTACGCCACATGCTCTAGAATATGGAATGAAAGAAGCAGGCTTATATAGATCACATTATTGACATGTCTTAAGGTGTACTCAAATGTGAGAGTGATTAGTATGAAGAATATGAGATTTAAATGGTGTTTACATCATCGACTCTTCTATTTCCCTCACAATATCCATGTCCACAGGATATGATAAGGGTAAAAGTGTGGGATATATGTCCAACACAGATGCTTGAAGAAGAGGCAGCTCATATTTGCTAGTAAATAAAAAAAATTTGCCTCTCACATGGATGGGAGATAATTCCATATTTTTCCTAAATTCTATTTAATTTCAAATATAATTCTAAATAATTTACATTATCTTAATCTAGAATATTATACAATATGCAAACATATCCCTATACCCATACCCAACTTTTGGATACGTGTCCCAATATAACATTTAGGCTTACGTAGATCAAACGCTTAGATATACATCTATACCTGATACTCGTACCCAGGTCCATGTAACATGAGTCAATTAAAGATCCATAATTTATTGAAATGCCTTTCTACTTTCAAAGTTTTCTTATATTTAGATGAATTATCTAAAGACATGTTTCTTATTCTCCTACACAAATTGAGGCACTGATGTGCTATGACCCAATTTTTAGATCTTCTCTTGCCAAAACTCACTCCTCTTATGCTTTGATTCGTCATACTCGAATATTTTTTCACATGAAAAATAGTAAGAATAAATAGGAAATTGTTTGGATTGCTTTGGGTGGCTAAATTTAGTATTTCAGAACAAAAGAATACCATATTCAAAATGTACATTCCAAAGTGTAGAGTGACAATGTGTTACTAGTTTCTAGAAACTATGCCTTGTTGTTTCATCCAAAATTGTTTTATTTTATTTTATTTCAATCATACGTTAACTTATTTTCTTGTGCAAACACTATAATTCCACTAAAAATGAGTCTAAAACAAGAAGATTCTACAAACAAATATTATTACCACATAAAAAGGCTTCTTGAGGCTAATAATGGTGTATACATAAATATAAAAGGGGAAATTACGCAACAGTGGACTTTTTACAAAATATTTACAAATTCGTAGAAAAGTTTATATATTTAATTATTAATATTTATAAACTTTGCCATTGATTTGAAATTTTTTTTAAAAAATACACTGAGATGTAAACCCCCACTATAAAAAAACTAGTTCCTGCAATAATTGAAAACCTTTTACCTCGATATTATACTAATTGATAAAGTAGTATAATTGAACAGTAGGAAAGGAGGAGGACAGTACCTTAAATTTATGCAACTTATAATTAAATATAAGCATGAAACTGCTTGCTCACAAACAATTCATTGATTTGAGTAGATGGGGAAAAAAAATTTTAATCCTACATTGCAAGTGAAGTCAACTAGTGTCTGCACACAAAACTCTCAAACAGCTTAAAATAGTGAAAATCTTTAACTTACTTCACTTAAAATGGGTCTTTATATCAAGCCAAAGATGTAGATTAACAAATATTTACCACAATTTATTGCCCAAAACTAAAACAACATAGAATACTGAGAAAATTCCCAAATCTGAACTCAATGAAGGGCTAAAGTCATATATAGTTCACCCTTTGGAAAATTAATAACAGCCATAGTAGAAAAGGCATTCAGCTCACAAAGAACCAACCAGAAGACCAACCCTCAAAAACCTAGACAACGTGAAATTCGACATAGCTATCTGCTAAGAATCTCAGAAAACCCAAATTACAGAGCACCAAACTTAAACGTACCGCCTAAAAAAAAAATAAGAACCTAAGTACATAAATAAAATTAGAAGATTAGAAGAACATATAAAACATATAAAAAGGTGAAGCATCACATACAACAATTGCCATCAGAAACTTTAATGCTTTGTTTAGATCATGAATTTGGGGTAGGGATTAGGAAAGAAAAAGGAAAAGATGAGGAAAATGGAGAAAAAATTTCGCTTAGATTTCATTCACATTTCCTTAACCTTTTATATTCTCTTTTCAAATCCCTACGCAAATCATGATCCAAACAGATCAGATCACTTGGAACACCACATATCCATCTAATAACTCCAAAACAAGACAAATAGCACATGCTCATTCATTGATCAAAAACATCGTGAATGTTGAAATAAAGAAAAGCCAATAAAATTTGAAATATAAAAGGTCAAACACCACAATGTCTCAAATCATGAGAAAACCCTAATTACAAATAACAAAGGTAACACACTACTTTAATTAAATGATCATAATCAAAACCCTAACCAGAAACCATCATCCCTACCACCATGGACAAAGAAAATGGAGGAAAAAAAAGAACTTACCACTGTGCTTGATTGTGTATTTTGCATCAAACCCAAAGAGTGTTGAGTGATGAGGAAGGACCCAAAACATCGCAGAGAGGAACACACACAAGCTGAAAATCAAAACAACCACGCATTTGAGATTGAACTCCGAAACAATTCTAGAGAGACACGTCGAACACGAATCGCAGAAGATTGGCGAATCAGTACTCCGAGATCGAGTCCCCTGACCCTGCTGTTGCTGCTGCTCTGCCAACTTCCCCATTTCCACAGCATCTGCAACTCCCCTCTCTCTCTCTCTCTCACTCTCTCTCTACACACAGATTCAAATCTCTCTCTCTCTCTCTCTCTCTCTCTCTGTGAAAATGTAGAGACTCAAAACGAAGAAGGCGAGAGAGAAGTGTTCATGGTGTTCATACTCTCTCTCTTCCCTCTATCTCTCTCCCTCAGTGAGCTGGCTGGGTATACAAATGAATTTGAAATCTATTTTGTTTCATTTTTAGTTTTTAGTAATGTGAGTATTAGTATAATTAAATTATTGATTATTGATAATTGAAATGTATAAATTAATAATGAGATTTGGCTACCCAACGTTGATGAGAAGCAAAGGTGAAAAAGAAAGTAAAAGTGACCGCACAAAAAAATTAAAAATAAAAAAGTGTGAGAATTTTTATCTACATGTTCACATACTTTGTATTGTATCTATTTGAGAATAATATGGAAGAATGTTAATTTTTTTTTACTAAAAATATAAATATTTACATACCACTTATTCGTAATTTCTTTAATATTTTAAGGTTACTTATTAAATATTTGAAATATTTATATAATTTTTAGGAGAATTACAAATAAAAAAATATATTAGGAGTTTAACCATTATAATAAAATTAATTTTTAATTTTTAATTTTATCAATTTGAATTTTATTTTTTTGAGTTATTTTTAATTTAAGCCATCTGTTTATTTTCGTTAAGAAAAATTAACGAAAAAATTTATATTTTAGCCATTAAACTTAATAAAAAATAATATTTTAAATATTTTATGTATATATATTGAGTTTAATAACTAAAATATTATTACATTATATATGTGTTTAATTCAACCTTACTAGAAATATATGAATGGTTTAAATTGAAAAAAAAAATTAAAATTAAAATTAACACAATTAAAATTTTATGATTTATTTTGTTATAAGAACTAAAGTCTCGTTTGGCAAGTGACTTTTTTAACTAAAAATTAAAAAGTCACTAAAAAAATCAAAAAGTCAACAATCTATATCAAAAAATCGAAAATTCTCTTTTCTCTCTAATTTATACACATCTTTTAGTAAAAAATTAAAAAACTGTCTCAAACATATTAATTTCTTTTAACTTATATTTTAGCCAAATAATTAAGAAGTTACTAAATTAACTTGTTCCCAAACGAGATCTAAATTCTTGAATTTTTTTTTATTTAAAAAAACACACACATATATATATATACACACAATCATTTAAGAGGTTGTAATCATGCCCTTCAAAATCAAAACTAGTTAACAAAAGTATGGAGAAAGTGGGTGGGACCCAATTTAGTTAATGGATTGACATTATAAAATCATACGAACAGTAATATGAAATGTTTGCACCAATTACGATCCAAAATTCAAATCGCACATTCGCACCTACTAATCACTTCTATGATACACTTCTCCTCCTTTTTATCTACTGAGGATTGATTAGCATTTCAAATTACTTGTATGTTACACTTCTCCTGCTTTTTATCCATTGAGAATTTGATTGGCATTTTAAAAATTTGTGGGTTCACTCAATCTTGAGGAAGTAACTTTTGAATTATGAATTTTAAGCCTTCGTTTAGATGTGAGTTAATTTTTTGACTTTTTGATTTTTTTAATTATTCTAGTCTGGAGCTAAATAGTCTTGTTTAGAATGAAATTTTTAACTTTTTTGACTTTTATAAAAGAAAAAATAAAATGATTATGATTTGAATTTAACATTTTGTCTTATTGAATTTTTAATTTATTTTATTTTTTTATAACTAAAATAATCCTCAAAAAAAAAATTCATACCAAAGATAGCCTAAATAAGCAACAAAGACTTATCTATCTATTTATGTTATTATTTAAAGAGAATTTTTGTTGTTCGTGGTGTTTATATCTTATTTTCTACATTTTTTTTTTTCAAAATATCCTAGTAATTACATTTTTTTCACCAATAACATGAGTAGTTATGAATTTAACTTTTTTTTCTTTTTAAATCACTCAATTGTTAGTCTTTTTAGATTTATAAAATATTTTAATTTTCAAATTTCAAATTCAATCATCCATTTTCCAATCTTATTTTTATGATCATATGCACACGCATCATGTATGCCCACCATTTCTAGTAATATGACCAATTACTCGAACACTAGCACACAAGGTTGATGATAGGACAAGCCTTTTAGATTTGGGCAAACCATACTAGGCCTTATTTAGGATATTTTAAAAAATTCAAAAAGTCACTATCCTATTTAAGTTATATCATCTTATTTAAGTCGCAGTACTTCTTTACCATATCATTTCAAACCCAACCCATATTTCATAAAAAATTAAAAAATATACTTATTTAAATCATCTCAAACTACCCTTTAAATTTAGAGTATGAGTTCAAATCTTTATATGCAAATCTATGACTTACATAATTGAGTGTCCTGCTAAGTAATACCAACTAAGATGACCTCTGACATTTTGACTTCCTTAGGGTCTAACCTAAAAAATTGCCCCTACTGTGATTAGATCCAATTGAATTGAGGGGAGGGGAGGAGAAATGAAGGGAAGAGTTAGCTGTAAAAGGAAAAAAAAAGAAGAGAAAGTCTCATCGCTCTTGTTTGGTTAGACAATACTTAATTAAGATAAACATATTATCATGAGAAACACTCCACATCTCTTCCATTTCCTCCCACTTTTGTAGGGAATAATCCCTCCATACACTTCCCTTTTCCTCCTTGGGCATTGCTATGCAAGCCCAAAAATTAGATTCAATTTTTAAGTTTAACGATTTGGTAATCAATTAGGATGTCTAAAGTAACATTCTTTCTCATATCTTCTCAATCATCAATCAATCATATCACTTAAACATCATTGAGTTTAAAAAATAAGTCTAAAAAGTGGATTTATATATCATTTTCTTATCCTCCTTTCAAAGACTTCAAATATGATTTAATTAACTTTATCCCTTAAATCCTTCTAAACCATCAATACAAAAGAAATGTTTGGGGCTATGATGAAGATAAACAAAGAAGTAGATCATTGCCATATTATTGCAACATTACATGTTATTGCCGTTTTAAGATTAATTATATGCAAACTTAACATTTTCTGATCTATTATAATTTATAAGAACAACTTTGCTCATGCTTTTGTTTTTGTTTTCTACTTGAGAATTCTTATGCACCCAAAAATAATTGAGAATTCTTTACCTTAAATTTTTATTGTTCCTCTTTTTTAATTCACTCACAGTTATTTAATTATGCTTTGAGATTTTTAAATCTCAAAATTATTATATGATTCAATGGGAATCAGTAAATTGAGATAAGAACAAAATGTTTTATGGTAAAGAAAGTTGGGAAGGAGGGTGGAGGGACATTGAAGAGGCTGGGTGCAATCGGTGATGGTGATGGTGATGGTAGGGAGAGCTTGGGATTAATGTTTGAATGATTAAGGTTTTGTTTGGGATGAGTTAACTTTTTGAAATTTTGATTTTTTAGCTATTTTAACCTGTGATTAAAAAGTCTCGTTTGGATTGGTTTTTTAACTTTTTTGACTTTTGTGAGAAAAAAAAAAACTATGGTTTAAATGTGACCTTTTGTCTTATTGACTTTATTTTTTTTTTATTATTTTAGCCCTCTAATCTTATTTTAGCCTATGTCAAGCGAGGATTAAGTATTAAGGTCAAATAGTATTTTACAATAAAATATAAATGTAATTAAAAATTTATGGGAAGGTAAGGGTAAAAAAAAAGGGTACTTACGTGTAGATCCTAATAAGTGGACTTATTGTCTAATAGGTCTTGAGAGGGTAATTTATATAGATAAATTGGGCCACACTAAGGACCGGATTATGGGCCGTAATAGGGGCTTCGGTAGCTCGATCTTGGGCAGGTTGACATCAATCCAGTCTGCTGTGTTGCCAAGGTTTCGACCTAACTGTCCATAAGGAAGTCTTGTAGCTAGCCGAGGTACTCATCAGTGGCGAGAGCCGAGCTAAGTTTAGCTTGACCGAGCACTATCTACATCATTACTTTGTTGAAAGCACGGCAGAGACAAGCTAGCTTGGTTAAACCACACCAACTTAGCCGAGCTAAAAACCATCTCATTTGGTTAACAGTGAGTAGGGAGTTATCAGGATAGGCATTATCCTTGGGAGTGTGATTCCTAGGAGAACTCTTATATGGAGAGTTGGAGTCCTATTAGAATTGTGCCAGGCGGAATCTACAAAAGCTCATGACAGGACCTATGTACAGATATCACAATTCTCACTCTAGAATACACAGAACTTTTGTGTCTATTGTCTATTTGCTGACTTAGGCATTGGAGAGATTTCCGGCACATACCCACCGGCTAGCTCACGTTTGTGTTTTCAGGTGGTAAAGCGACGACGTTTGGAGGAGTGCAAACTTGATCAACAGGATTATACGAGAAGAATATTTATGCGCTCGTACAATTGGCGTCATCTGTAGGAAGCCACAAAAAGAACAAACCTTTTGATTAAGTTTCCTCTATTAGTTGAAATCCATGGCGCACAATGAAGACTTATCACATTCTGCTATTGATGGATAAACCCCGGAAGGAGGTGAGAGGCGTGAAGGTTTACCTTTTATCCTATCTATGGTAGAATTAGATTCCTAGCGATGAAACCCACGGAGAGACACACAAGAAAGATGGGGCTTAAGCCCTTTTCGCTCTCAGAGCCCTAACAGGCAGAGGCGGAAGATGGATCCTCAGGTTCTGTAGGATCATATAAGGGAGCAAGACGAATTGATACGAAGAATGACGACAAACATGGAGACAATGAAGTGCCAGATAAAAGGAAAAGGGGTGGCAACAGAAGAAGGGTGCGAAAGCAACGCACACTCTTACCACTCAGAAGATCGTGACAGGCAAGTCACACTGTCACAAGCTGAAAGTAAAAGTCTTAGGACAGGCGACACACAATCAAGGACTTCTAGGACTTGTTACTCCAAGACAGAAAAAACGAGAACTGAAAGGTCTTATACGGAGGTAAGCTGCTATCGACGCTCGCATTCACACCAAACAACATCCAAGCACACGGAGTTGCCTAGGTTAGTAGACTTGCGTATAGTGCTACAAGAAAGGGCTCAAAGGAGAGAAGACACTCAAGCTCGCGACCCCCATAGAGTCTCAACGCTGCAACGGTTGGCTCCTAGAACACATGGGAGTGTCGAGGTTGGGATGCCAGAACCATGCCTTGTCTACGAACTAGCAGACAAAGCGTTAGCAAAGTTGTAGAGCTCGTCGTTCATTTTGGTGATAGAGAACGCACCATTACCCTTAGGCTTCCACCAGTCCAAATTCACTACTTATAAGGGAAAGTCAAACCCCTACATGCACTTGAGCCACTTCTGCCAGGTTATAGCCGTGTATCGGCAAAACGAGGCTCTAATGTGTATCTTTTTTCCTTTCAGCCTTGGCAACCTGGGTTTAACATAGTTTGAAAGGTTACCAGAAAGTAGCATAGCTTCATGGACGCAACTAGTAGAGGCATTTGTGACCAGATTTAGAACGAACACCAAGAAGCCAGTGGAGACTGACTAGTTTCTCTCTATAGACATGGGCGAGAAGGAAACATTAAGGTCTTACAATAACCGAGGAAGACTTTTAATCAGATTGGAGATTACCTCATAAACCTAGCTATTGCATAGTACAAACGAGGTTTATTGGTTGGCAATAAATTGAGGGATTCAATGACGATGACATTACCTCTCACAATGGAAGCCTTAATGGAAAGAATGCATCAGCACATCTGGGTAGAAGAAGATGTTGCGCGCACCAAAGCAAAAGTTGGCACAACAGCGATGTCAGACAAAAAACCAGAGGCAAGTTAATGCAGTTGGGTGGGAAGAACAACCGAACAAAAATGAACGAGGCAGACGAGCCAACAGAGAGGACCCTTAAGCAAGGAAGTTAAGAGTCCGTACTGCCATCACCACGGTATTCAATAAACCTTTCTACTAGATTCTTAGCGAGATACGCAATGAACCCTTCATTCAGTGGCCAGCCAAGTTCGGAGAAGCGCAAAGCGGCTATGATGATAGGTACCATTGCACCTTCCATGATGAAAAGGGGCACCAAACTGAAAACTGTATGCCATTAAGGCAACATCTAGAGGAATTAGTGGCCATAGGCCACCTGGACCAATATATTGAAGGGGGAACACAACCAATCCCCCAGGACCGTAACAGGCCAGATGGGATGCTGGTCGACGGTCTATCCCAAATCATAATCAATGTAATACATAGGATCATCAAACCTGAACGAGTATGTGAACTTAGAGGGATGATCAAAAAGGCTGAGCACATGAGAGAGGTACTAAGTGCACAACCTACCGTGAAAAAGGAAAAAACAGAGACAACGAACGTCATCACATTTTCTGATAAAGACTTAGCGAGATTACAAAGCCCTCGCAACAATGCACTGGTGGTTACTCTGCGCGTCAAGAATTTTGACATCAAGCGGATCCTAATTGACCAAGGGAGCTCATGCGAGATAATGTACTACGAGACTTCAAGCAACTAAAATTGGAGGACAAAGACTTGGTACCCGCAACATCTCCCCTAGTTGGCTTCTACTCAATTCTAGAATGGACGGTTGGCAAGATAATTCTGCCAATCAAAACAGGAACGATGACAAAACAAGTGGAATTTTAGGTATTGAAAGTCCCTTCCACTTATAACATAATCTTGGAAAGAGCATGGTTGCAAGTCATGCGAGTGGTGGCCTTGACCTGCCATCAGGTGTTACAGTTCCCCAATGAAACCGTGGAGATACCCCATTTTTTACCGTCCTCAAGGCTAGGACGTCATCGTTTGAACACGCGATGATTATCCATACTTGTGTTTGTTTTGAGTTTCGAAAAGTCTTGGCTGCGTGCCTTGCCTTAGAATCTCTTAACTTCTCTGTTTTGTGCTTGGTTGCACTAAGAGCTTTTGGATGTGTTCCTGAGGGCAGAGGGGAGCCTGTCGACCAAGTCTCCTGCCCACCGGCCACCTTGATTTTCAATCGGCCAAATGTGATGGCCGGCCGGCCAATTTGACTGTCGGTCGACCACCTTGATGGCCGGCCGGCCAAATATGGTTTTCAACAGATATTTCTGCAGATAGCTGGTAGCTGTCATTCCAAGCCATACCCCAGCCCATGCCTGGACGTGGCAGCTCTGAGGAGTTGCAGATTGATATATCTTTATATCAATCAAGCTTCTTGACAAAGAAAGAGATAAGGCAAGAGGAAGAGGAGGAGATATACAACCTAAGGAGCAAAAATCTCTCTCTCTCTCTACATTTTTCTGTCTCTCTCTCTAAGGTTTAGGGTTTGTTTGTGCTCAAAAGTGCATTTTCTTTGCACTTTTGCATACAAACACCTAGTTCCCTATTCCCTTTATTGAGCTGAGGTCCTTGAAAGTGATTTTTGAGGTGATTTGAAGCCTTTTCTTGGTCCAAAAGTTACTGATTTGCTGCTGTGCTTCAAGGGTGAGCTTTTACCTCTTTTAAGCCTTGTTTTCATAGCTTGTTTTTCCATATTTGCAACTGTTTTTGAGCTTAACATATAACATATAAAAGTCTTGTTTTTGTTTTCTCTAAATAGTTTGTTAAGGGTGTTTTAAGCTTTGGGGTTGTTTGACCCCTCTTAAGGCTTGTTTGGCCTTTGTTTTGTGCCATTTTGGTTGAGCTCTAGGACCATTGTGTTTGGGCCTCCTCACCACTGAAATCTTGAGGGATTTCAGTAATGAGGATGGTGCCTTGAGGTCCTAGGAAGGAGAGGGCCATCCCCTCTCCTTGTGTCCTTGAAAATAGCCATTTTTAGCCTCTTGAGGGAGCATATAGTTTGAGTGTGTATTAACCATGCCTCGACTGATTTTCATGCTTATTATGTCATAATATAGCATTGTTGTATGTTGGTTTTGGTACACCATGCTTGCTTAGCATACATGCCTTGTAATGCCTTGTTTTAGCCTTAACATGTCCTATGCTTTGAGCCCTTATTCAAGCATGTTTAGGCCTAGCTTTATGAAGCTTTTATGTTTGTGTTAAGGACATAACCAGCCATCCTTCAAGGGATTACCTACGGCCTCAAACCATATAAGACATAACTCATCAGAGCAAAGGGGCCAAACAGACGCAAATTTAAAACTTTGTCCATAGAGCTGTGCTTATATGCACATCATAACATTTCACATAAGTATTCATTAATAACTCACATCAAAAGGGAAGTTAACATATAAACTGCA
>NW_021025772.1:932664-961286 GCF_004153795.1 Camellia sinensis
TTCTTAAATGGGACAACCTCGATTCATTTCACACCGTAAATACTCGCAAAACACATAAAACACTATTGTCATGTTTTTGTGGAAAACTGTTTATGTGGAAGCACCCTCCAACCAATGTCTTGGCGATAGAACCCACCTTGCCAGTTCACTTCCTCGACAGCTTGGTAAGCTCCATCCCGGGCCTCTTGAAGGTCTATTCCCTTGGCAGTGACTCCAAGAACACGTCCCCCGGTGGCAATGAAGTTGCCATCTGAATCAAGTGCAGTACCGGCATGAAATATCTTAACAGACGGAACAGCCTGCTCTGCTTCGTCAAGGTTTTGAATCACGCTTCCCTTTACATAGCTCTCAGGGTAGCCATTGCTTGCCATCACTACCACCATGGCAGAGCCCGAAGACCAGTTCAAAGACACTCCACTCAGTTCACCCTTGCAAGCTGCTAGTAAAACTTGTGCCAGATCAGATTCCAAACGAACCATTAATACCTGTGGATCATAAAAAGCAAACATTTACTGAAAAGGTTGGATTAATTTATGTTATTATGACCAATAAGAACATTCAGACTATTCTATTGAAGAGTAAATATGCCTATGCTACATGATGAACACAATGGAATTCTGTGTGCATTTTTTTTTTTTTAATGTAGACATGGTCACATGGATGCACCCAATAGACGACCGCTACATGAAGCCTCAAAATTACAGCTGCATATCGCTAACAGGCAATGGCATCATCATGCTTAAAATATCATTTTGAAAAACAGGAGAAACACCATGGATGGACAATAAGGGAGACCAGACCTATTTTTATTTGTTTCCCTCTTTACTGTTCAAAGAAGTTCTTCTTCATTCCATTTTTCCATGTCATTTGAAAAAAGTTAATCCTGTTAAAAGCACACCATCCTTGCCAACCCTTCTACACTAACCCTGTCCTAACAAAAGAAAGAAATAAAGAAGTCTATTATGCCTGGAAAACCATTCGACCTAGTGCATATTAAAATCCACAATGACCAATCCAAGTTAGGATAGGTTGCTTACCCGATTATAGGTTGTTTGAAACCGCTGCGTGCGTAGTGAAACCCTAGCTCCTGACAAAATAGGACAGGGAAACCCTACCCCAACATAGGGGTGTTTTGGCTCTTACTTGCTTGCTATGTGCTGTCAGAGTGTGTCTCTACAGGTTATGTGTATCAGTTTGCAAGTCTGAGTATCAGGCCTGCGGGCATCAGTATTTTGGGGCAATCAGTTTTACCTGAGGGTATTGGTTTACAGGCAGAATTTGGGGCAGAACTCAGTAAAGATTCAAATCTGTTTTGGCAAAATCAGGCTGAGATGCTGTCTGTTTTCTCTTTTGCTAGTAGTCTGGGAACCATAGCTTCAGAAGGCTCCGATATCCCCCGGGTACATTGGACTAGTGCTGATAGACTCTGTTAGGTCAGAAATTCAATTCAAGGGCAACCAGTGTTCTTTCGCTGAGGCAAGGCAAGGCTAGTCGGGGCTTACCGGTCCATCTAATCCGTCAGTCGCCAGTCACATCACCTTTGTTCAGACTCAATAGACCGTGATGGCACAGGGTTCGGAAGAATTTGTGGCCGTGATAGCAGCATTAAATCAGGGAACTACCATGCAGAATGAGACCAGTGTTGAAACGCAATGCCAATCTGGGGCATTTGCCTCACATCCAGCTTTGGGACCCCAGCCGAACTTTGACCTACTTCCGCCAGTTGAAGATTTGCAGTGTCCGAATCCTTGAGAAAGGTTGACTCAAGCTCAGGTGCTCGGACCCCTGGTGCAGCCTAATGAGAGACTTTATTCCCTTGATGTTAATGAGCTTAATCCAACTGCAATAAAAATTGCGAACCTTGAGAGGCAATTCAAAAAGGCACAGGGCCTTAACTCCATTCCCGACATTGAGGATAGGCATACTGAGGTTGCCGTACGGCTCCCAGATAGATTCAAAATGCCATATATTGACCGTTTCGACGGGTCTGAAGATCCAATGGTACATATCCGACTTTTCTTGGATGTTCTGAAGCCGATGGGTCTGACTAAGCCACAGAAACTCTCCCTGTATGGAAGAACCCTGTCGGGTGTAGCAGCCATTTGGTACGCTAAGTTGGAAGATAAAGTGAAGCAAAATTGGGAAGAATTGGCTGAGGCCTTTGTTGATCAGTATTCTTACAATACCCAAGTTGAAATGACCATCTAAGAGCTCGAAGCAACCCGCCAGAACCCAACAGAGCCTTTTGTGGAATTTGTTGCGAGATGGAAAGCAAAGGCAGCACAGATGATAGATCACCGCCCTTCTGAGAGGGATCAAGTACAGATGATGGTGCGAAACCTCGAGCATGATATGTTGCAAAAGTTGATAGTCGCTCCGCTATTCACTTTCAAAGGTTTGCATGATCTGGGGGTTCAGATCGAGAATGCGTTCAACAGTGGGATCAGTCCCAGAACAAATGAACCGACGAGGAAGGTTTTTGCAGGGAGTACCAATGCTGGTAGTAGCATCATTCCCAAACCCAACGAGATCAATGTAGTCGCCACAGCCAACCCTTTTGCCAAACCAAGCCTACAAACAGCCGGCCCAGCCCGAGCTCAGGGCAGAACTTTCACTCCCCTCTATATGAGCTTGACTAGCGCACTAAAAGTCTTGATGGAAAGAGGGCATCTCAAACCCCTCGATCCTCAACCTCTACCTGACCCACTCCCAGCCAGACATAACCCCTCAAAGTACTGTATGTACCATCAGCAGCGCGGTCATGGCACCGACCGTTGCTACCGCCTTCGTCATGAGGTCCAAAATCTCATCGACAACCGGACGATAGCTCCACATTTAGCCCCCAATGACCAAGTACCTCATCCACATCTCAATTTGATCCACACAATGGCCGTCCCTTACGACCCCAGCGTATACATCACCCCAGCCCATCTACCCAAGCCTGAGGTGTTTATCCCGGAAAGCATGGACTTATGCATGATGGGTGCATCTGAACCCCAATTATCTCAAACCCATGAACCCACTACTTCTGAGCTGATGAGGATGATCGAAGATCTTCATAGAACTGTGGCAGATCTGGCCTTTGGAGTTTTGCCTCCATCATCGACCGCTTCACATACCAGGGAGTTCATGTCAAAAGGCTCCTCAGGACGGGCTGCATTGGGAGAAGGCCAATCTTTTAGCAAAGTGGAGGCCAGTGATAAGAACAAGACAGGGGCAAGCATTAGTCCCCATGAACACCTTCAGTGGGATATTGTGGCTTTGAAAGCCGAAGGGCTGAACAAACAGCAAGTACTCGCAGTTGTTGCAAAAACTGTGGACGATATTTTCGCCACTCAGAATGAGAGCAGTCTGAATCAAGGGGCAAGCCGGGAGAAAGGCCGTTGTACTGGGAATGTTCCTTTCAGCTCTAAACCCTCGCTCGGAAGAGATCAGTAAACCCAGTCAGCGCCTACCAATCCCTTTACTGGTGCATCCAGCAAAAATCCACAAACCTCAAAACATCCACCTCGAGGCTAGAGGGTGTTCGCGCCACTGTACATGTCTCTATCAGCGGCCTTGAGGGTTCTGATTAAAGAGGGGGATCTGAAACCCCTGGAGCCGCGACCACTACCAGATAGACTTCCTCCCTCCCATGATCCGGCCAAGTACTGTGCCTTTCATCAGCAAGTCGGCCATGTCACTGATAATTGTTTCCGTCTTCGCCATGAAATACAAGATCTGATTGACAATAAGGTCATCGTCGCACCAACTCAGCAAAGTCTATCGTCATTGGATCAGTGAACCGGGGGGACAATGTGATGTGATCGGGGGATGAACCACCTGCGGGCGGCGCTCAGTTTACTTCAGATGTGGCGTATGGCACACACAATTTTGAGCAATGTGCGAACACTAGTTTTTGTACTTTCTGACTTGGGTATTAGGTCAGTTTTGTTGTTTTGTATATGGTCAGTCTTTTTGTACTACATCAGTCAGGTCTGTCTTGTTGTATCGAGTCAGTCCTGTTTGTTAGAGTCAGGTGATTCCGGGGGTGTTACCTCAGGCATCACTATTTTGTTTTGTGTTTGTCTTTTCGCTTTCTTTTGAGTCTGTTTCTGCCTTGGAGCCAGTTACACCAACAGTTATGAATGAAACAGCAGTGGTTTTTTATGCTTTTGTGCTTACTTCTGCCTTGTGCCAATTGTGCCAGAAAGTTGAATGGAACGACAGTGCATTTCACCTGCTTCTCTGTGCTTTTAAGTCATTGCGTTGACCTAAGTTTTTTCAAAGCTATTTTTGAACATTGTGATGAAAACGAAGATGAAGGAATTCCTCGGGTTTTTGCAAAAAATTTGATCATTTGAGAGAAAGAGAGGCATGCTAAGCCTTTAATGATCGAGATCATACTTGTTAATGTGAGTACTGAGAAGGATCCTGGCTTGATCCAGATTGGTCTCACACTGTCTTCAGCGCGAGCGACTAGTCGCTTTCTTAAAAGATTTCAAAGAAAAAGTGTTTTGCGCTGTCCTGCGAAGACCTGTGTGGAATCACTCTTGAGATTGTGCAACCTAGGATCGCTCTCAGCCTCAAGACTCGACCCCTCATTGTCAAACCTTGGACTTAAATTCAGAATGTTCAATGGTCAATTACAACGTAAGGCCTGTGTGGTCAGATTCAAAGCAGCCCTCGAACAAAAGGCAGGAAAGTCAGATCAAGAAGATCAGAGGTCATCAAAAGAAGCTTGCAAAGCTAGATCAGAAGCACCCCTAGAACTAGGGGAAAAGAATTTCAAATGTGCTCGAAGAGCCGAAGATGGATCATTCCACAAATCGAAGAAGGTTGGCAAGAATGCCAAATCCCAGAACGAAGGAAAGAAGACAGTTTCTGTTGAAAAACAGCTGAGTTCCTATCCACAACAATAAGGGCAAAATTAGCCTCCGATTGGATGGACTCCTGCATCGTTAGCGAACAGTAGCCATTCTCCTAGATTCAAATGACTTCAGGATCCTAAAACTATTTGACATGGACAAAGCTAAATTTTTACCCTTGAGAGGCTCGTTGGGTCGAAAACCCGAAAGGGCGACCCAGGCAAAAGTTAGAGCAAGACAAAAAAAAGAAAAGAACAAAAAAGAAGAAGAAAAAAAATGCAAAGAACAAAAAAGAAATGAAGAAAAGATGAAAAAAAAGAAAAAGAAAAGAAGAACAAAGCCCGCAAGGTTGAAAACCCAAAAGGGCGGCATTGGCAAAAGTTAGAGCGCAAAAGGAGAGGTTAAATACCCGAATGTACCTTAACCCCGAACTACGTGAGGCTTGATTCCCATCTTTGGGATACGTAGGCAACTTCATTCTGAAGTCCAACCGTAAAACACTCCAATTCGACTGTGTCCATGTAATGGTTTTGATCATCTTTGCCTTCTCTGTATCCGAGAGTTCGGTTGTCATCGTCACTTTGAGGACTGATTGCAATGCGCTGCGATGCTATCCAAACAAGGGGCAACTTTCCGTTGCCATACAGTGTGCCACGGTGCCATTCAAACAAGGGGCAACTTTCTGTTGCCGTGCAGCTCTCTTCAAACAAGGGGCAATTTTCCTTGGGATCTAAGGTTGTGCATCTCAAAGTAAGTTCTGTGCTCGTTGAGCAGTGGCTGTTGGCAAAAACAATTTTTGAGAATTTTTATTGAGGTTGACTGATCTCTTGAAAATTATTCCATCTTTTCCAAAACTGGACCATTTCTTGGACCCAAAAAAAAAAAAATTTCAGTGCTCATAGCCTGACTTGCATGATTTTCAAATCAAAAATCGAACAAGAATGTTAATCTAACTCTCATGTTGGTCAAAATTGTTTTGGTAGAAAGCAAAAACAAAAAATGGTCAAAATGATGAAATAGGGGCACAGTTGAGTTAGATGTTCTGTCTTCCTCCTGTTGTCAGCATACTTGCCAGAAAGGGAACTCTACTTGCCGAAAGGGCACCGTATTCGCCAGAAAAGGGCACCACTAAGGCTGACCGCAAAACGGCTGAAAGTTCTCTTATCCTCCAAGCAACGAGGTATCAAGCCAAGTGCGAAGCACGAACCGGAATGGGACAAGATATTCCACTCCTTTATCTAGACAGATCTGATCACATCCAAACTCCCCAGTAGAGCATCGTCAATCGATGTCAGCTGTAGATTTGCTACACACCTAATTGTAGCGTAGCCCCTCTGTGGAAGAAACTCACTGTTGTGAACAAGAAGAAGAATCTAGCGGAATGCTAGGGGCAAGAGCCTACAAATTTCTATTTATCCATCAACCACCTAGGGGAGGGATTGAAAAATGAGAGATTGAAGAATAAAGAGATGTGCGATGAGAGAAAAAGTGAGAAAATGGCTTTTTCAGAAAAATAGAGATTGAGTGCCAGAGTGATGTGAGAATCATGAATGAGAAAAGATGGGAAACACTACCCGAAGAAACTGGCTCCTCACGTACTGAGAGGTCTCTCGTCTTTGTAACACGTCTGAGTGTCGTGTCTTTTGTTTTGTCTCGATTCTTGCTTTGAGTCATTCCAAGCGTGTCTCGATGTGTTTAGGTTGTTTACCTTTTGTTTTCCGTTATTGAGTCTTTTTTTGCTGTGTTCAGTTGTAGGATCAATTCCTGGTTGAGAAATCATTTCTCAATTTCAAAAAAATCATCTCGTGCTCAGAGTGTTGTGCCATTCTCCACATTTGTGCAAAACATTATTTGTTCTTTCATAAAACTGCAGGGTCCACTCCCGAAAAGTGTGAATGGTAAAACAAGGACCTATCTAAAGCTATGTGGGTTCCAGGCTGCGAAGCAAAAGAAAAGAAGGAAAATTTTCAGCATCTGAGTGTGTTTCACCTTCAGAAAATTCCGAGACTGCACACCAGGTGCACCTTCTCAGGCCTCGCCATTTCTCTGGAGTATGAGTGTATCTCGACCCTAAGTGTAAGCCTGCTTCAAGTCAGAATGGCAGCCCAAGCAGCACCCGAGGGTTTCACATGCAGATGTTATCTCTTCCAATATAAACAGGGTGTCCCCTTTTGAGCTGAGCGTATTGCCAAGTCCTCCGAAAGGTAAATCGGAGGCACCATAGTACGTGTTTGATGCCCTTCCATTGCATAGAATGTGCACTTTCATATACACTTCTGTTACATGCGTGCCGCGCATCGTTATGATTCATGCATAGAACATGCTTGCTTTCAATTCTGCATAGAATATGCTTTTAATATTGCATAGAATATGCTCCTGTTTCTTGCATAGAAAATGCTCATATCTTTTGCATAGAAAATGCACTCTTCCATACTTGCATAGAAAATGCACCTCATTTGCGTAGAACATGCATTCACTCGCACTGTCTTGTGCATCTTGTGGTTGTATCTCACTCGCACTATTTTGTGCATTGCATATCAATCGCGCTGTTTAGCGTATCGCACTGTTTCGTGCATTGCATATCAATCGCGCTATTTAGCGTATCGCACTGTTTAGTGCATTTCAAAATCAATCGGGCTGTTTAGCGTATCACACTTTCTTGTGCATTTCAAATCACTCGCGCTGTTTAGCGTATCGCACTGTCTTGTGCATTTCAAAATCAATCGCGCTGTTTAGCGTATCGCACTTTCTTGTGCATTTCACATCACTCGCGCTGTTTAGCGTATCGTACTGTCTTGTGCATTTCAAAATCAATCGCGCTGTTTAGCGTATCGCACTTTCTTGTGCATTTCAAATCACTCGCGCTGTTTAGCGTATCGCATTGTCTTGTGCATTTCAAATCAATCGCGCTGTTTAGCGTATCGCGCTGTCTTGTGCATTTCAAAATCAATCGCGCTGTTCAGCGTATCGCACTGTTTAGTGCATTTCAAATCACTCACGCTGTTTAGCGTATCGCATTGTCTTGTGCATTTCAAATCACTCGCGCTGTTTAGTGTATCGCACTGTTTCGTGCAATTTACTTTCACGCTTTCTTGCGCATCGCACTGCTTTGTGCATCACATTGTTTCATTTGTGCTATTTTGTGCATCGCACTGTTTTGTGCAGTTTACACTCACGCTCTCTTGCGCATCGCACTATCTTGTGCATTTCATTATATGCTCTCTCTTATCTTGCATAGAAAATGCTTGTAGCATTTGTCAGTGCATTGCGTCGCACTGTTTTGTGCACCTTACTTGCATTTTGCATGCATTCTATCACGCTTTCATGCGCACCTCACCTGTACTTGTTAGTACATTGCATTGTTTTGAATACAAACCGGCTTCGCGTAGCGTATAAGTCCAATTATCAAAGTCTTCTTTCATATCATTTGCATCATGTCCCTGAACTGCGCTGGTTTGATTCCTTGCAAAGGGATACGTAGACAGCCTGCTGGCAGAACCATTTATTTATCGGTATTTTGTTTGTTTGTCCAAGTCTTCGGCCTTGTCAAAAATGGGTCGTCTTTGGGCTTTGACATTCACTCACGTCACTTCTTGACTTTCGAGTTCTGTCAAAGAGGGGCAACTGTAGACACCCCATTTTTGACCGTCCTCAAGGCTAGGACGTCATCGTTTGAACACGCGATGATTATCCATACTTGTGTTTGTTTTGAGTTTCGAAAAGTCTTGGCTGCGCGCCTTGCCTTAGAATCTCTTAACTTCTCTGTTTTGTGCTTGGTTGCACTAAGAGCTTGTGGATGTGTTCCTGAGGGCAGAGGAGAGCCTGTCGACCAAGTCTCCTGCCCATCGGCCACCTTGATTTTCAATCGGCCAAATGTGATGGCCGGCCGGCCAATTTGACTATCGGTCGACCACTTTGATGGCCGGCCGGCCAAATGTGGTTTTCAACAGATATTTCTGCAGACAGCTGGCAGCTGTCATTCTAAGCCATACCCCAGCCCATGCCTGGACGTTGGAGCTCTGAGGAGCTGCAGATTGATATATCTCTATATCAATCAAGCTTCTTGACAAAGAAAGAGACAAGGCAAGAGGAAGAGGAGGAGATATACAACCTAAGGAGCAAAAATCTCTCTCTCTCTCTCTACATTTTTCTGCCTCTCTCTCTAAGGTTTAGGGTTTGTTTGTGCTCAAAAGTGCATTTTCTTTGCACTTTTGCATACAAACACCTAGTTCTCTATTCCCTCTATTGAGCTGAGGTCCTTGAAGATGATTTTTGGGGTGATTTGAAGCCTTTTCTTGGTCCAAAAGTTGCTGATTTGCTACTGTGCTTCAAGGGTGAGCTTTTACCTCTTTTAAGCCTTGTTTTTCATAGCTTGTTTTGCCATATTTGCAACTGTTTTTGAGCTTAACATATAACATAGAAAAGTCTTATTTTTGAGTTCTCTATATAGTTTGTTAAGGGTGTTTTAAGCTTTGGGGTTGTTTGACCCCTCTTAAGGCTTGTTTGGCCTTTGTTTTGTGCCATTTCGGTTGAGCTCCGGGACCATTGTGTTTGGGCCTCCTCACCACTGAAATCTTGAGGGATTTCAGTGATGAGGATGGTGCCTTGAGGTCCTAGGAAGGAGAGGGCCATCCCCTCTCCTTGTTGTCCTTGAAAAGGGCCATTTTTAGCCTCTTGAGGGAGCATATAGTTTGAGTGTGTATTAACCATGCCTCGACTGATTTTCATGCTTATTATGTCATAATATAGCATTGTTATATGTTGGTTTTGGTACACCATGCTTGCTTAGCATACATGCCTTGTAATGCCTTGTTTTAGCCTTAACATGTCCTATGCTTTGAGCCCTTATTCAAACATGTTTAGGCCTAGCTTTGTGAAGCTTTTATGTTTGTCTTGCCATGCTTAAGGTCTGTCCTTTGCTGTTTTGGTCGACCAAGACATACATTGCATAGTCCCTTTGCATTTTGGATTGTTAGCCTCAAGTGTGTGAGTGTGTAGTGTGCGTTACTTGCATCATTTCAGTGGTTTGGAACCACTTACCATGCTATTTCAGCTCTCATAACATGCTTGCATGCATGCCTTTGATGCCTCTTTGATGCCTTAAAAGCTTGTGTTGTATGCTCCATGTTTAGCCTCTTTTGCATGCTTCCATGTTTAAGCCACTTGGATACCATCTAGGTGTTCCCTTTGCATGGTCTAGGCCTACCTTGAACCTATTTTAAGCCCTCTTGGCCTTGTGAGGCTTGGTTGGCTTAGCCATGGTTTAAGTCTCCTTGACTAGCTTCAAGTACTTGGACCAATTGTACGCTATGTTTGTCTTGGTTGAGTTGGTTTGGCACCATCATTAGCATGGTTTTCAGAGCTTACATTGCATGCCCTTAGTCCATGTTTAGTCTCTTCCAAGCGTGCTTGAGAGTTGCCTTTTGATGTTTAAATGTTGGCCCATTAACATGTGCATGTGTGTGTGTGTGTGTGTTAGTCCTCATGTTTGAGCACTTCGGCTACCGATTTTGGCATGCTTGCGAACAATCCTAAATTAGTTTAAGTCCATCCCCTTTGCTTGATTGTGTGCTCACCCTGTATGTTTGCTTGCATACTTGCATATTCGCATTGCATTGCCATGTTGTATGCTAGTTCACATACTTAGGTTGGATTGCATTTGCATGCATGCTTCACCTCTTGATCAAGCCATGATAGAGGTTGAAAACCCCTTGATTTGTTTATGTGCATTGCATTTCATTTGAAATCAAAATGCACACTTGATGCTTTGGGCCGTCATGCATGGAAATGCACGATTGGTGGTCCGAGAATCGAGAATCATATCCCTTTGAGTCATGAATATGATAAGGGATGTGATTGGTGCATACATTGCTTGAAATACATTGCCATGCCAAGTTCTGTCCTTTGCTGCTGTCAAAACAGATTCAGCAAGAAGATTTGGCCGGCCGGCAATTTTGGGTGCCGACCGGCAAAACAGGTTTGGCCGAGAGCATAGTTTTGTGGCCGGTAACCATTCTCCATGGCCGGTGATGATCTCACTCAGCCGGTAGTGTCCCACAACACTCAGAGAAGCAACCTTGGGAGTTGTGCAATTTTCAGAGAAGCAGAACAGTCAAAGCAGAGGCAAACTTGTGCATGGCGTTGGATTTCTGAGCAAACCCGAGCACGCGCGCATTGGATCCTCTTCCCGAGGCCTTTATTGCTTTCTTAGCTTAGTTAATTTGCTTAATTAATTGGGTGGTCCGTAATAATTAATTAGCTTGTAGGTTAATTAATTTGTATTATTCTTTTGGTCTCTCCGAGCGAGGGTGAATTTGTAATAAGTGTGGGTGCGTGTATGCTTGTTTCCCAACCCCACGTCTTTCTTCCTTTTATTTACCCGCTTATGATGGTTAAATTGGGGCATGTTTCAATTAGCATACAGTATGATAGCATGTTTGCATTCATTCATCTGTTTTGCATGCACCGGGCTCGGCACATCATGCTAACTGCATTGTGTTTCAATTCCAAATTGAATACGTGTTAGTTATAGCATTTCACATGCCATGTTTAGAATAGCCGAGCCCATTTCTAGTTGCATTTCGCATGTGTTGCATTAGCCATCTTAAACTAGGATCATGCATATGATTACTAACTAGTTTTTGTTTTGGCTCGGAGTACTCGGTAAGCATTCATGCTTTAGCATACCGCATGCGTGTGAGTGACTGCCATGATAGCATGCTTACCATGAGGCTATATTCTTATGTGATATAACTGCTCGAATGCCTGTGAATGGAGATTGAATTACCTAAATTGGAATAATGCATTAAAACTGTAAGTTTTAAGCCCACTAGATAGTGGCACAACCATCTTTTCTAAAAGCCCACTCGAAGGTGGCAAAACCTGTGTTTTAGCTTACTTGCGAGTAACAAACCATCTTCAAAAACGAACATGCAATGTTTTGTTCCAATTCAGGCGATTTGGTCTATACTTGTTTGTTGCGCGCATAACATAGTAATTCTAGGCTAATAAATGGGATAAGAACACACAACATTTTCAAAACTGGATATCACGGTTAGTAGAGGCCGATCTTCGGATCGGGCGAGAGGGGGTGCTCATAGCTGACCTTCCCCAATTGTACCCAGGCTCCCGAGCAGAGGCAACTTTGGTAATGACGTACACGTGGCCTTTGGCACCGAGTTAGGGTTTCCTAAATCCCCTCATAAAAAATATTTAGGTGGCGACTCTGTATCTGGCAAAGCAGTCCATGTTTGGCACTTCTTTTCAAAAATCTGCTTCTCCAAACAATTTGCCGGATTTGGACTCTTTGGTTCAGATTAAGGACCGTGACACAAATTGAGTCCGAACTGTAGCGAGGCCCACATGCGCGTCTACAAACCGGAATGATTAAAGAAGTCTTAGGAGACCAAATGATGTCCAAACAGTGCTTCGTTAGAGTAAACGGCACCCGGGCTGCAAAGGGGTTTGTATAAATGATAGAAAAACCAGAAAGCAATGAGCTGTTCGCAGACGTCAGCAAAGCAGCCGAACATAAGGCAGTGGAAGACTTGGTAGAGGTAAGGATAGATGAGAAAAACCCAGAGAAGTTCTTTTTGCTCGGCTCGTCTCTGTCCAACACCGAAAGAATAGAGATCATGGAATTTTTTACCTCTAACATCGAAGGGTTCGCCTAAACATTGTATGGCATGCCTGGCATTGAACCCAATTTCATCTGCCATCTACTCAATGTCCACCTAACGGCCAGACCAATTATACAGCGAACTCACCAATCGACACTCCACCATGCAAAGATAATGGCAGAAGAAGTGAGAAACTTACTGGAAGCAAGGGCAATCAGAGAAGTATACTATCCCAGGTGGATTTCCAACACGGTAGTGGTACCAAAAACGAACGGCAAATGACACGTTTGCATGGACTACAAAACAGTCAACAAAGCATGCTCGAAAGACAACTTTCCTCTACCACGAATAGATCAATTGGTGGACTTAACTGCAGGGAATAACCGACTTAACTTTCTTAATGCGTATCACAGTTACCATCAGATCGCTATGTATAAACTGGACCAAGATGTCACATTGTTTACAACTCCTAGGGGATTATATTGTTACAAGGCCATGCCCTTTGGCCTAAAAAACGCGGGGCAACATTCTAACGGATGATCACCAAAATGTTTGAGCCATTGTTAGGCAGAACAATGGAAGCTTACATAGATGATATGGTGGTCAAAAGTAAGAATGAGGGGGACCATCTCAAGGACCTAGATGAGATGTTTTAAATTTTGAAGTCCCACCAGCTACGATTGAAAGCATCCAAGTGCGCATTCGGCGTGGGGTCTGGAAAATTCCTAGGCTTTCCGGTAACCAACCAGGATATAGAAGCTAATCCATCTCAGATCAAAGCCATCCAAGATCTTAAGAGGCCCAACACAGTCAAGGAGGAGCAGCATTTCACTGTCCTAACAGCTGCGCTAAACCGATTCATAAGCCAGTCGTCAGATAGGTGTTGACCATTCTTCCAGGCACTGAAGGTCAAGTTTGAGTGGGATGACGAATGTGACCACGCTCTAGAAAGCCTGAAAGAATACATGACCTCTCCACCATTGTTGGTAACCCCAGTACTAAGGGAGGAACTTTTTTTATACTTAGCAGTTTTCTAGCATGCAGTTAGCGTAGTGTTGGTACAAGCTGAGGGAATACAACACCTGTCTATCTTTTATGTTAGCAAGACATTACTAGGCGTCGAAACAAGGTACCTGCCATTGGAGAAATTGGCCTTAGCTTTAATGATGGCTTCTAAAAAATTGTCGCACTACTTTCATGCCCACACTGTGATTATTTTGACAACTTTCCCATTAAAAGCCTCATTTAAAATGGGGGATTTTTCTGGAAGAATTTTGAAGTAGGCAGTGGAGTTAGGGCAGTTCAACATTAAGTTTCAGCCAAGAACCGCAATAAAAGCACAGGTGTTAGCAGACTTCATGGTCGAATTTGCCCTAGGAAGCCATCAGGTTTGCCCGATTGACTTAACCGAGGAAATGAGGGAAGGTGCCGCAGGGATAGCGTAGCCCCCACAGCAAGGCACTCAACTACATAACAAACCATTCAGCCTTTCAGAAAATGAAGAAGCAACCCGTAGTACAATAAACGAAGACCCAGCTGAAAGTCTAGTCCTAAACAGTGTGGAACAAATTATAATGACGACCAACAGCTTTGAAGAAAATAGCATCGGCAGCGACGCCCCTAATCCTAAGGCATCATCAGACCCCTCCATTTGCTGGAAGTTGTTTGTAGGAGAGATGTGGAAGCTCTTCGTTGATGAAGCATCCAATAAACACGGTGCAGGACTCGGCGTAGTTCTCATCTCACCAGAAAGCTTGATCATTGAACAAGCAATCAACCTTAGCTTTCCAGCATCCAACAACAAGGCGGAGTATGAAGCATTATTAGCTGGTTTGAAGTCAGCATTTCGCATAAAGGCCATCGAACTAATGTTATACAGTGACTCCCAACTGGTAGTTAACCAAATTTCAAGCGATTACGAAGCAAAAGATGGTAGAATGGCCAAGTACCAAGAGTTGGTCAGAAAGGAGATCATGAAATTTGAAGTGGTTCGGATAGAGCAAATCGATCGAGAGGAAAATAGTAAAGCAAATGAGCTGGCCGGTTTCGCGTCAATGACAGATACGTTTATCTCGCACCCATTGTTAATTGACTTCTTGCCCAGACCAAGTATTGAAAAGCTGGAAGCAGCCGAAGCATATTGCGCCGATCTAGGCCCTTCCTGGATGGATCCCATCATAGTGTTTTTAAAAGATGGCATCTTACCTGAAAAAAAGAAAGAAACTAACAAAATTAAAGCAAAGTCACAATGATTTTGGCTCTTCCCATCACTAGCATTATACAAAAAATCCTTCACAGGACCTTACTTGAAGTGTGTCCATCCTAGCAAGGTCGAGGCATTTTTGTTCGAAATATGCGAAGGTATTTGCGGGAGCTACCAAGGGAGAAGATCGCTGGCTTACCGGGCAATTTCACAGTACGATGGCCGTACATACAACCAGACATAGATAAACATGTCAAGAAGTGTAAGAAATGTCAAAAGTTCGCACATCAAATACATCAACTGGCCAGAGAGCTCCTACATTTAACTAGCCCGTGGCCCTTTGCAATGTGGGGCTTGGGTATAGTGGGACCACTCCTAACCGCACCAAGCAATAGAAAGTTCTTTCTTGCAGCAACGGACTACTTCACAAAGTAAGTGGAGGCAGAAGCACTCGCATCCATAAAAGAAAAAGACGTCAAGAAGTTCGTCTGGTAGAACATCATAACGCGGTTCGGCATACCCAAGGCTTTAATATCCAACAACGGCACTCAGTTTGATGACAAAATCTTTAGGGGCTTTTGCGAAGAATACAAGATAGAATTCTACAACTCTACACCGGCGTACCCCCAAGCTAATGGCCAGGCTGAGGCTTCCAACAAAGTAGTTTTAGACAGTTTGAAAAAGAGTTGGAAAGAGTAAAAGGCAAGTGGGCTGAGGAGCTTCCCCATGTTTTATGGGCCTACTGTACCACACCTCAGCGGTCAACTAGCGAAATACCTTTTCCTTTGGCATATGGCATGGAGGCAGTAATCTCACTGGAAGTGGGCCTCCCTACTATGAGAAGCGAAAATTTTGGTCCAAACTTGAATGGTGAGGCCATAGCCTTAGAACTTGACCTTGTAGAAGAAAAAAGAGAAAGGGCATTGGTACACATCACCTCATATCAACAAGAGTTGTCTAGGAAATACAACAAAACAGTTCACCCAAGGTAATTCAAGATTAGAGATTGGGTACTGCGCAAAGTAATGGGCAACACTTTGGTACCTGCAGATGGCAAGTTAGGGCCTAACTAGGAAGGACCATACAAAGTGATTGGTTTAATAGGAAAATAAGCATATCACTTAGAAGATATGGACAGCAGAGCTATTCCACGACTATGGAACACGACCAATCTCAGAGTATTTTATTTTTAGTTTTTTTCTAAAACACTTAAAATTTTTCTTTTTCAATAAAAATTCTTTCCTTTGTTTGTAAAAGTTGATAGCCCGACTGAGGGCAACCAAAAAGGTTGGCAGGTTTGACCAACACTTTTTTTTAGCCGAGATAAGGATCTAGGCTCAAGAAGGTTGGTAGGTTGGACCAACGCTTTTTTCTTCTTCAGCCGAGATAAGAATCTAGGCTCAAAAAGGTTGGCAGGTTTGACCAACACTTAGTTCGTTCTTCAGCCGAGATAAGGATCTAGGGTCAAGAAAGTTGGCAGGTTTGGCCAACACTTTTTTCTTCTTCAGCCGAGATAAGGATCTAAGCTCAAGAAGGTTGGCAGGTTTGACCAACACTTTTTTCTTCTTCAGCTAAGATAAGGATCTAGGCTCAAAAAGGTTGGCAGGTTTGACTAACACTTTTTTCTTCTTCAGCCGAGATAAGGATCTAGGCTCAAGAAGGTTGGCAGGTTTGACCAACACTTTTTCTTCAGTCGAGATAAGGATCTAGGTTCAAGAAGGTTTGTAGGTTTGACCAATGCTTTTTTTTTTTCAGCCGAGCTAAGGATCTAGGCTCAAGAAGGTTGGTAAATTTGACCAACACTTTTTTTGGTCTTCAGCCGAGATAAGGATAAGGATCTAGGCTTAAGTAAATTGGCAGATTTCATTACTTGTTTCTTTTAGCCAAGATAAGGAACGAGGCAAAAATCTCGGTTACAAAGGTTTTGCAGTTTTCCAAGTTATTTTTCAGCCGGGATAAGTATCTCGGCCGAAAGAGGTAGGTAGGATAAGGAAAGACAGAGCTAAATTAGGCCAGCTAGGCTTGTAGTAAAGATGATACACTAAAGTAAAGAAGTGCTGTAATCGAACAAAAAGATGGCAAAAAAGAAGAGACAATATACTTTCATTCATTAGAAATTAAGTACGAGAGGAAGGGCTTGTAGCCTGGTTACATTTTTATAAAGGAAGAAAACTGAAGTGATAAAAAAAAAAAAAAAAAAAAGGCAAAGAGGTCATCCAACTCGGCATCCAAATCAACCTGGACTTCTCCAATTTTGCCTTATCGCGTTTGATCGGTCTCGGTCGCTTCATCAAGATTCAGCACGGCTTGGTTAGGTAGTTCCAATTGAGCTGGCAATGAAGGTTGGCGACCGAGGTCAGTGTTGGTGAGGGGAACGTCAGCTAGATCTAGGACCTCTTCCTCCTCCTCCACTTCCACCTGAAGGAATTTTTGCTAGACAGCATGGGCGTAGTCCGTCATATAGACTAGAATGAAGTGCGTAGGAGGATTCAGGAACACTTTGGAGTTGTGTGATTGACCAAGCTTTTCGGCCGCAGTCTTCTAGCCGCACTCGAAGAATATGTCTTTGACAGCTTCGCATTACTGGACATAGGTTTCTTTACCCTCTTTGAAACCACGGTCTTCCGCATCCTCCATTTTCTTCTGCAACTCCTTTATTTCAGTATCCTTCTTCTTCTCTGGCTTGGCAAGTTCGCGTAAATACCGATCTTTTTTCTCGACTAAAGCTTTTTGCTTATCAGCCTTAGTCGCGCTTACCTGCTCGGCATGTTTTTTATTCTCAATGCTCAGCTCGGCCAGAAAAGCCTTCAGGACCTTTAGCTCGGCTTCTTTTGTCTTGACCTCGGCGACGACCGCCTTAGCCATTTTTCACAATTCGATCACACATTGGTAGGCAGTGTGATTTTTCTGGATGGCCTGCTGTAGACACCCCATTTTTGATCGTCCTCAAGACTTGGACGTCACCGTTTGAACACTCGATGATCATCCATGTTTATGTTCATCATGAGTTCTCGGAGGTCTCGGCCACGCGCCTTGCCTCAAGACCTCTCGACTTGCCTGTTTTATGTTTGGTTTTGCACCAAACACTTGTTGTTTTGCTCCTGAGGGCAAGGAATGGCTTATTGGCCATCCCCACACCTCATCAGCCATGGCTTGAGGCCATCGGCCATGTTTTGATGCCATCGGCCAAATGTTTGGCTGGTCGGCACTCTTTTTGGTCGGCTGACTATTGCTTTGGTCAATTTGTCATTTTTGGCTGGCCGATCACTGTTCATCTGCTTTTGGCAGATATTTTATGCCAGCTGTGATAGCTGGCATCCACTTTGCACCACCTCCAAACACGTTTATGGAGGGATTTCACTCTTGCTTAGCTTATTTTGTAAGCTTTGCAAGAGTGAACCTCTATAAAGGGAGGACTTCTCCTCTCTTCTCAAGGGTTCCAAAAAAAGTTCCAGAGCTCTGAGATTAGGGTTAAAGGATTGTGTATCTATTCTATCTCTATATCTCCTTCTCTTTCCATTTTGTGTGTGTTTAAGGTGTTTTTGTTCATAATTTTGCATACAAACACCTAGTGCTACACTTTCCTTTAGCTACTAAGGTACTAAGGAGTTATTTTTAGAGTTCTTGAGTTGATCTAAGCTTGGAGAGGCTGCTAGAGCAATGTTCTTGAAAGAGGTCTTCAAGGGTAAGAACTTTACCCCTTTATTTCCCATTTTTGCATAGGCTTTTGGCCATCCTTGCATCTATTTTTAAGCTTAGTGTATAACTAGTAAAAGTTCTGTTTTTACTTGCTTTCGATAGTTGTTTAAGGTCTCTTTGAGGTTTGGGATTGTTTGACCCCTCTTAGGCCTTGTTTGGCCTCTTTTTTGTGCACTTTTGCTGAGCTCCGGGACCACCTTGTGTTGGCCTCCTCACCACTAAAATCCAGAGGGATTTCAGTGGTGGGGATAGTGTTTTGAGGTCCTAAGAAGAAGAGGGACATCCCCTCTCCTTGTTGTCTTCAATACTTACCATTTTAACCTCATGTGTGAGCACCTTTCTTGAGTTCATGTTGGCCATGTCTTAAGTAGTATTTGTGCTTATTTTGCCATGATATAGCACTGTTTTTAGTTGGTTTAGACACACCATGCATGCTTTGCATACTTGTCTTGTAATGCCATGAAATTGCCTTAGCATGCTTTGCGCTTTGAGCCTTGTTTTTAGCATGATTTTTGTTTAGCTTTGTTAAGCTTTTATGCATGTTTTGATGTGCTTGAGGTCTGATTTTGGTCATTTGGGTCGTCCATGACTTTTTTTGTATAGCTACCATGCAATCCCCTTTTGTAGGCCTTGGGTGTTGGATCCTCTAGCATGCTCTACTTACATCATTTCAGTGGTTTGACACCATTAGTTATGCCATTTCAATCCATAGAGTATGCTTGTATACTTGCATTTATGGCTCCTTTGATGTTTCAAGAGGTTTGTGTTTTATGCTCCATGTTTGGGTCATCATGCATGCCTTTAGACTTAGGCCATTTAGATGTCGTCTAGGTGTGTCTTTGACCTTGTTTTGGTCTGCTTTAGGACTGTTTTGAGTCCTTTTGTCCCTTGGAGGCTTGCCTTGTACGGCCATAGTTTAAGCCCCTTTGATAGCTTTGAGCCTTGAACCTTGCTTGCATGCTTTGATTGTTTTGTTTAGTTGGTTTGGCACCATCCTCAACATGATTTTCAGAGTTTATCATACTTGCCATTTGTCCATGTTTGTCCCCTTTTAAGTGTGCTTAAAAGTCTCCTTTCTATGCTTAAGTATTGGACCATGTTTGTATACATGTTTGTATGTACATTTGCTTTCATGTGCTTAGCATATTAGCCACTGTTTTGGGCTTAAAAGTTACTCCTTCATGCTCAAGTTTTGGACCATGTGTGCATGAATGCTTGTGTGTACATTTGCCTTGCATGTTGTCACATACTCGGTCTATTGGCACGTTGTTGCATGTTCAAGTGGTGTTGCATTTGGCATGCCCGTGGATGAAGGCTAATTGCTTGAATTGGAATACATTGATTAATGTACAAACAAACTTACTTTTTTCAAGTGGCGCATAGTCACAATATTTTTCAAAACAAAAATAAAATCAAAGTGTTCCAATTTTTGCAAATTAGTCTACACTTATGTACAACACATAGTAATGTTAGCCTAATAAACCAGAACAAGAGCATATAACGTAAATAAGAATCACATCATGATTAGTAGAGGCCGATCTTTGATCAGGTGAGTGGGGTGCTCAATTCATGACCTTCCCCTCTCGTACCTAAGTTTCTGAGCCGAGACAACTTTGGTGATGACGGATAAGTGGCCTTTGGCACGAGTCCCGGGTTTCCTAATTTCTCAAAAATATTTAGGTACCGACTATGTATCTGACAAAGCAGTCTATTTTTTGGCATTTTGATTCAAAATTGATTTTCCAAAAGATTTGCTAGATTTAGACTCTTTTGTGTTTATTTATTTCACATTGCACTGGTAGAATCAGATTCAAAACCATAGGAATCCGAACTGTAGGGCTATTGCATCCGAAAGGAGCACGAAAAGTTGAGCTATAATAAGTAACTTAAGTGTGTGAACTATAAATATTTTTGTTATTTCTTTGGAAGGCAAAGTGCACTTTAACCTTCTGTTTTTTATTCCATGTGCGATTTACTCTCTTGAAATTTGAAAATGTGTATATAACTCCTGTATGTCAGCCATGTGTTTCACATTTATTGTTAAATTAAATAGAATGTTTAACGTACATTTCAGTGTAGTCATTTCCAAACGTTAGGTGTGTAAATCGCATATAATCTAAATCCTAAGGGATAAAGTGAAGTTTGCTCTTTTCATAAAAATTACTTTAGGTGGGTAATATTAAATGTAAGTAATGATATTTATAAGTTTGATTATTACAAATATTGTAACTCAATTCTGTGGGAGTCAGAACTAAAAAAAAATAAAAATAAAAAATTGAGGTATAACCAAACATTACATAAAGTATAACCAAACAATTCTTAAATTATAATCAAAATAATGTCATAACAAATATCATAATGTGTCAACACTACAATAGGTCATAACTGAAGACACAAAAGTCATACCAAAGGTGCTTATACTTTAGCTTATTTACTTTCAATTGTGATAGTTAAAATTCTTTATATTTTAAATTAATAAGTTGTGATGTAACCTTTTCATTCATCTATCATATATAAGATTCACGGAAATTAAAAAGACAAAGTGAGATTTTGATAAAAATGTAAAGGTGCAAATGATGCGAAAAAAATGTCATGTATGTCTCCGACAATCGGAATGATGACATTGCAACTTGTTTTAAAGTGTAACAAATTAATCATTACAATTGAAAGTGAATGGACCAATGCGAAAATTTGATAAATGTAGAATAATACTAAGGCATTGTTTAGGAAGTTAAAAATTTAATAAAAAAAAATTAAAAAGTCATTAAAAAGATCAAAAGACTAAAGTCAGAATTTTTTTAATTTCTCTTTACTTTTTATGAGGTATTTCATAAAAAGTAAAAAAATCACTCCTAAATATTTGGGAACATCCCAAATAAGCAACTTATTTTTTTAATTTTTTTGTCTTTAGTTACTTTTTTAAAAATTAAGGTGAAGTACCAACATATTTCAAAATATGATATTGGAACTGTTTAATTTTTTTATTTTTTCTTATAAACTTAAAAGTCCCATTAAAATAGAAATTACACAAAATTGTAGTCACTCACACGTTTGGGTTTAATTTTTTAGGAATAAAAGTAGGTTTCTTCAAATATGAAATTACATATTTGGACAATCCGTACTATAGAGGTTTTGGATTTTTCCTCATTCTGGAACAAATCCTACGTTACGAACAAGAACGTAACATTCCAATAGCATAACACTTCAATATAACATACTAAAAAATTCTTTAGTGTGTTTTTCTAAATGTAACAACGCAACACTTTAAAAATACTCTTTAGTGTTATTTTTCCAAATGTAGCACTCCAATGTAACACATAAAAAAACTCTTTAATGTACATTTTTCAAATGTAACATTTCAATCAATGTAATCTCAAACGTAACACTCCAATATAACACACGCAAAAATACTAAAAAACTCATTAGTGTAATTTTTTCAAACATAACACTACATTTGAAATTATATATATTTGTCCAAAACTTACTAAGGAATTTTTGAACTCTTTTTGGATTGTACTCCTTTTGGAATGATTTGAAAAATCTCACATTTTTTTTTTTAAGTGTTACATTGAAATGTTACGTTTGAAAAAAGTATATTAAGGAGTTTTTTTTGTGTGTTTCATTATTGTCACACTAAGGAATTTTTTTGGGTGTTAGATTGAAGTGCTACGTTTGAAAAAAGTATACTACGGAGTTTTTTTAGAGTGTTACATTGGAGTATTACAGTTTGAAATTATACATTATCCAAAACTTACTAACGAGTTCTTATACTTTTTTTAAAATGTTTGAAGAATCCCACATCCTTTTAAAATGTTTGAAGAATTTCATATTTCAAGTTATTTTTATACTTCTTTTGAAATGTTTGAAAATCTTACATTTCAAGTTATTCAAAAAAAAAAAAAAAAAAGAATTCTATATAAAAATTCATCTCAAATTTGATTTCCATATATTATGTGTTTTACCTTACTAGGACCAAAAAAAAAATAAAATAGAAATACAGATCTAACCGTAAATTTAATTTTCAAATAATATATTAAATCTATCTTTTGAAAATTAATAAGACTAATTGGTCTATAAGAAAATTCTTGGACTAAACCGATTACTATTCCTCAAAATGAGATTTACAGATAAATTTTCTTAAAAATTATGTCAAATTTTTAATTTTTTTAGTCTATCTTGGGTGGACGAATATAAAAAGTAAAAACAAAAATGAAAAAACCAAAATAAGCAAAAAAAAAAAAAAACAACTAATCAGTGTATTTGGTTTGAGTTTTCCGAATTAAATTTTTAAAAAATTAAGTTTTTTGTTTTTTGTGTTTTTTTTTTTGTTTTTAGTGAGTATTTTTAAAATTTTAAACATTTTTTTAATATATTTTTTTAAATGCATCTTACTTAGATTTATCTAAAAAGTAAAATATTTGTGGAAAAAAAATTAATAAATACACAAAAATATGAAAAATATACTAAATTTTTGTATTTTTAGTATTTAGTTAATTTTTTTTAAAAAAAATTGACAAAAATTATACTTATTAAGTATATTTATGTTAGGTGTGTCTAAAAATTAAAAAAATTCAGTAAAAATAAAAAAATACGAAAAATAAGAAAGTAAAATTTTCTGAAAAGTATTTTTAGAAAACTCAAATCAAGCAAAGTGATTCATATTTTTTGTTTATTGTTGTCTTTTTTATTTTTTTTTTCAAATTTTTTAATTCACTACATCAAGTAGAATCTAAACTTTATAATTTGTTTTTAAAAAATTCACTAACAAAATCAAAGTCAATAAAAAAAAAGTCACAAAAAAAAAAAAATCCCAACCACCCACTATATTTTCCCTTCATATTATAATTAAAAAATCAAAAAACTATTAAAAAAGCTACTTCCAAAACAAACCTACACGTAATTAACCTACACGTAATTAGGGTTTAGGGAGAGCTTTCCCTGAATTATCGAAGAGGAATATGTGATATGGCTCAAGGGTTTTTAGAGATCCCTCACACAAACCCACTTCAATTTGCTTCCTTAATCTTCAAAAACCTGCTCAATCAAGCGACATCTACGTTCACTTGTAGATTCAAAGGGTTATTTTGGGAAGCTTTTAACCCATTTTGGTTACACCATCTCTCACATTTATACACAATTTTTTTCAAAAAAAGCCAAAAAAATCGACTTCTAACCATCTTCTCAAAACAATCCAAAATCTAAAATTGTAATTTTTGCATTTTATATTCCGATATTTAGATTTGAAGACTCTAATTTCTGCTGATTTTTATATGTATCTCGAGTCATTTTCGAGGACATTATTGAATTGAATGTGGGGGAAAGGTCAATCCCTATCTTTCTCTCTCGCTCCGTACCTTTCTTTGTGTCACTTGTTTTAATAATCGTTGAACATTACTTAATGTGACATTTGAATGCATCAAAAAATGTTAATAAATTATACTTTCCTTTCTTAAATAATGATAAAAACTATATTAATTTTTATATTGCATGACACTTATCCGCTGATTGTGGTTGGGCACCATATAGAAATTGATTACTCCTATTTTTTACATTAAATTTTGTTATTTTATTAATTAATTGAAGTAAAAATCCATATTGATTCTCATTCAAATTACGAATTTTTGTCACAAAAAAATTAAATTGGGAGAGAGAGAAGAGGGAACTGTTGTGGGTCGTGGGTGTTGTGCAGATGTGGTGGCAGTTGGCCATGGGTCTGTGCAATGGATGCAGTGTGATGGGTGGCTGCCGTGAGAGAAAAAATCTTTTATAACGGTGATATCACATCATCATGTATACATGGTATGATCAACTAACAACATGCTATCATCTATCCACCATGTATAGATCCTAACCCCACTATAATGATATGGACGTTACAAGAAAGTTATAATAATGACATGGGTGGATGATTAAACTTAACAAATAGGGTTTACTCAATCATGTGTTAAGTTATAATTGGTTGGTGATACTACGCGTGCATGATAATGTGTTATCATTGTTACACTCAAGTTTTACTCCATCCGTTGGTGGTGATTCGGTGGCTTGGGTGGAGAGGGGAGGGAAGAGAAACGGGAATGTGGAGAGGGGGAGTGGCAAACTTAGATGGCGGTGGTTGAGACAGTGAGGGTGGCGTGGCGGTGGGGAGGGGAGGCAGAAATAGAAGGAAGTGTGGTGGAGATGAAGGATCTGGGATGTTAGCTGTGGAGTTGTGAGTGAATAGAGGGGAGGGAAGAGTTGATCGCCAATGGATCCTAAGGAGGGCCTTATTGACTGTTACTGCTTGCTCATGGATATTGAATTTGTAACACCATTAAAATGTTTAATTAGGGGTCCAACTAAAATAATAAGAATTAAGAAATTAGTCCTGTATGAGGACTCACAAATTGAGCATGATTTGCTTGCCGTATTGCTTAGATTTAGTACGTCTATGTTACGCTTGACTTATGAATCATATTTTCTGGTTAGTCTAGTCTACAAGCTTTTTTGAAAATCAAACATAGAAAAAGACTACGTAGACTTCAGGTGGCTTGAGTTATTTATGAATACCTCAGTTTTTTTGAGTAATTATTAGTAACACTTTGGTTGCACTTGTGAGCAAATCAAGATCATGGCTAATATTGCCGTAGCTTTGTTCATCATTAGGTTTCTTCTATATATGGGAACCACCACTGGACACAGTTTGAAATTGAATGGCCTAGTAAGTTCAAAAGTTCAGTGCATAGAGAGTGAGCGTGAGGCTCTTCTCTGGTTTAAACAAGGCTTCACCAATCCTTCGGGGCCTCTTTTCTTCTTGGGTGGTCGGAGTAGAAGACAATGACTGTTGCCAATGGAGAGGTGTGGGATGCAACCTATGTTGCATGGATTCAGGCACGGGTGTCGGGTGCGGGATATGTATGTAGAGGTCGGACTTATCAAATCATAAATTTAAGAGTATACGAACTCGGCAAAAAAAATGTTATATTTTATATTATTAATTTAGTATGTGAGATAAAATGAAAATGGTACTATATGTAACTTACAGTGTTAAAATGACATTTATAACAATTATACAACAGTATGTACATATAATTATAATGTTATATACAATTATATAAAAAGTATCCGTTGAAAAGTATCCGACACATATTCCATACCCTTGTCTAAGTATCGGATGTCCGACATGGGTATTTAATTTATGAGTAATGATAGAGATCCCTTTTTGGAGGACCCCACCACCCCTATAGTGATCCACACCATTCATGATGTGGACTCCACACATACATGAGTTGGGCCGACACATTATGAATGGTGTGGATCACTGTAATGATTGTGGGGTCCTCCAAAAAGGGAATCTCACTCATTTTCCTTAATTTATTTTGAAAAGTCTGTAACATAGGATGCAACAATTCCACTAGTCATGTCACGACCCATGACCTCCGCAGCCAACATCGAACTGTAATCTCCCAAGGTGAGTTCTTGAGTGCTTCTCTGCTTGATTTGCCATATCTAAGCTATTTAGACTTGAGTCAAACTGATTTCAGGCAAATTCAAATTCCTGAGTCCATTGGTTCTATCGTTAGTCTTGAACATGTTGACCTACCTAATGCCAACTTTAGGGGAACAATTCCTGATCACCTTGGAAACCTCTCACGGTTGCAGTCTCTTGATTTGAGTGGAAACTCAAATTCTCTCCAAACAAACAACCTTAATTGGCTTCGTGGCCTTTCTTCTCTGCTGGTCCTTGATTTGGGTGGTGTTGACCTTAGTAATGTCGCGGATTGGCTTGATGCAATAAATATGCTACCTTCTCTGGTTGAGTTAACCTTGTTTACTTGTAAATTGCAGATTCTTCAACCAACTCTACCGTATGTCAAATTCACCAAACTTGAACTTGTTGATCTTTCGTTGAATAGTTTTAATTCTACAATGCCTAGTTGGCTGTTCAGCATCAGCCATAGTCTTGTTTCTCTTAATCTCAGCAGAAGTCAGTCGCAAGGTTTGATTCCAAACACCTTTGAAAACACATGACTTCTCTCATGTTTCTTGATCTCTCTGAGAACAGTTTTGAAGGTCAGATACCTACAACTTTGGGCTTGATTCCGGCAGAAAACCAAGTCAAAACGTCGTCTTGGCTAAGAGAATTGTATCTCTCCCATAACAAATTGAATGGGTCATTGGAACAAAGTCTTCAACAAGTTTCACAACTAGTTGTCCTAGATGTGGCTTCAAATTCCTTGGAGGGGGTTATCTCTGAAAATCACTTACTGAACTTCAGTAGCTTGCGAGTACTAGATTTGTCATCAAATTTGTTGACTCTTAACATAAGCTCGGGTTGGACTTAGGGATGGCAATGGGGGTTGATGGGAGTAGATATTAATTCTCCATCCTCATTCTCCTATAATGGTCCTGTTTGGTAGAGCGGTGGGAAAATGCTTATAGCTTATGCCTTAACAGCTTATAGTTTATAATTATGAACATAAGCTGATTTTTGACTTATAAATTACGCATCTCCTGCCCAACTCAAAGAATAAGTTGATTTCTGACTTACAAAAAGCTATAAACTGCATTGTTAAGTTAAACTAAACACATCAAAATAGCTTAGATTAAACTGAAAGCTGAAATAAACAGCTTTTAAGCTGCACCAAACAGGCACAATTATTTTTCCTCATTTCCCATGGGTACTACCCTTCCCATCTCCTAATGGGTTTGGATATTCCCCAACCCAACCTAACTTGACTTTTTTTTTTCTTTTTTCTTTTTTTTTAAGATTCACAACTAAAGTTAAATATACATTCAATCTTTTTAAAAAAAAATTTTGTTTTTTTTTAAGGTTCACAACCATTTTTTTTTAAGATTCACAATCAAAACTAAATATACAATAAATCTTTTTTTTTTTAAATTTGTTTTTTTTTAAGGTCAACAACCATTTTTTTTTTTTGTTAAAGATTCACAGCCAAAGCTAAATATACATTCAATCTTATTTTATTTTATTTGGTTCAACAACAAAATCAAATACACATTAATTAATATTGTCACATTATTCTTGACAAATTTTATGTATATCTAGAATTTTTTTAATTTATTTAGAAAAATTCTATTCCTACAAAAAAAATTCATCTTCTTTATTTATTTATTTTTTTTAATTTTATGAATCTCCTTCTTCTCTCTATTAATTAATCTTCAAAAATCTGAAGATGAGTTATTGCTCTCGTTTCCGTCTTCTTCTTCTTCTTTTTTCTTTTTTAAATTTTTATTTGCATTTATAGAATAAATTTTTTTTTTTAATATCTCCTGCAATTGTTTTATTAGATTTCTCTCTGATTTGATGGTAACCTTAGATTGAATTTTTTAATTTTTATCTTAACTAGCGATCACCTTAATTAAAATTTTGTACATTTTTGTCTTCAATTTCCATGTTTTGGTTATGATTAATTGCGCGTTTTTGATCGATAGTCACAATCTTGTCACTGCTAGATTGTTGCCATCGCAAATTGTCGTTGCTGTAGTAAGAGGATGAGAGAGAGTGAGAATTTGAAATCTAATTGTCAACAGAGTAGGGATGTCAATGGATAACCTACCATGTAGGTATCCATGGAGACCCAACCTAAATACTTGGGTTTTTTCTTTTTTCTTGTCCATCGGGTAGGGTAAATGATATTCTTTAAATCTCAACCGAGGATGGGTCGGGGATGGGTACCCACTAGTTTTCCCATAATTTTTTTTAGGTACATCAGAAAATAATTTCTCCATATGTTTTCACTACTCTGTTGACAATTAGAGTTCTAATTCTCACTCTCTCTCATCCTCTCACTACAGCAATGGCGATTTGTGATGACGACAATCTAGTGGTGACAAGATTGTGACTATCGATAAAAAACGCACAATTAATCATAACCAAAACATAAAAATTGAAGATAAAAATGTACAAAATTTTAATTAAGGTGATCGCTAGTTAAGATGAAAATGAAAAATTCAATCTAGGGTTACGTCAAATCAGAGAGAAATCCAATAAAACAATTACAGGAGATATTGAAATAAGAAAATTCATTCTATAAATGCAAATAAAAATTTAAAAAAGAAAAAAGAAGAAGAAGAAGATGGAAACGAAAACAATAACTCACCTTCAGATTATCGAAGATCAATTAATAGAGAGGAGAAGGAGATACGTAAAATTTTAAAAAAAATTTAAAAAATTAAAAACGAAGATTGAATTTTTTTGTAAGAATAGAATTTTTCTAAATAAATTTAAAAAATTCTAGATATACATAAAATTTG
>NW_021025772.1:964666-991294 GCF_004153795.1 Camellia sinensis
TTGAACCTTTCTTAGCTTCTTGAGGAAGCTTGACCCCTTTGCTCTAGCTTCCTCAAGAAGCTTGACCCTTTTGCTTTAGCTTCTAAGAGAAACTTGGCTCCTTTGCTCCAAGCTTCTAAGAGAAGCTTGGACCTTTGTTTCTCTATAAAAGAGGGCCTGTATTGTATCTTCTTCGTGTTGAGACGTGGCGAGAATTGAATAATTCTCCGCATTCTTAACTGTATGAAATGTAGTTGTTGCTTTGCATTCTTGCTTAAAACTGTTGCATCTATTGTGAATATGTGCTTCATTACAACTTGCTGCATTCGCATGACCATTGAGATATCTTCGGCTTCTTTCATTGGCCCCATTTGGTGTAGCTGTTAAAGCAGCTTATAGATTATAGCTTAACAGATTATAGATTATGACTTTAATCAGAAGTTGTTAATCTGTTTGGTGTACCTGTTGGATTATAGATTTAAGTTGCTAAGTAGTGTTTGTTAAATAAGCTGTGAAATAGCTTTTTCAATTAATTTTTATTTTTTGTTTGTCTATATTTCTCATAAAAAAAATAATAATCTATAGTCCATTTGAATCTTTTTCTATTTTTAAAAAAAATGAAAAAAAAAATTTAAGAGTATAACCATAAATTAACATGTCCACAGCAGAAGCTGATAATCAGAAGCAAGGGTTGAGCAGCTTCTCAGAATCAGCTTCTCAGAATCAGCTTTTTTGAGTTAAAATAAGCTGTTAGAATCAGAAGCTGTTTGAAATAAGTTTAACCAAACAGTCCAAAATAACTTTTTCAAAGCTAAAAGCCATAAGTTGACTCTGAAAAGCTGAAACAAACACCCCCATTGTCGGTTGCATTTTGCCCATGCCTGCGGGCACATCTCTGTTTGTCTTGCCTGTTTGTCTAAGTCTTCGGCCTTGTCAAAAATGGGTCATCTCTACGCTTTGACATTCACTCCCGTCACTTATGACTTCCGAGTTCTGTCAAAGAGGGGCAACTGTAGACACCCCATTTTTGACCGACCTTAAGACTCGGACGTCACTAGTTGAGCGCTCGGTGATATTGCATATAGTGCTCGTTCAGAAGTTTCAGAGTCTCAACTGCGAGCCTTGCCTTCGGACTTCCAGACTCTTTCGTGCCTTGCCTCGGTTTGCGAACCAGGCTCTATTTTCTCTATTTTCTCTTCCCGAAGGGAGGGAGAGGTCTTGTAGATCATCTCTCAGTGGCCGTAGGCTACGTTTCGTGGTCGTAGGCCATTTTTCCCGTTTGGAGCCCGGTTTCCGATTTTTCGGAGCCGACGACCGTGTGCCTCAGTTCGGGACTGCCTAACCATCTCCGTTTGCTCTGGTTTTTGGTATACACCTTATTTCCTCCCTTTTGAGGAACACTGTGATCCGAGAGACCAACTTCGTGGTCAAACGCCACCTCCGGTGCTTAATAGCCCATTTTCGGGGACGTCTACAATGATGCATGGAGGAATAACTACAGAAATTAGATATAGAATCCTTACCCAAAGCTTTAATTTCATAAATGTGAGTTGAATCTTCCTAATTTTCTTTTTTTTTTCAGACTTTTGAGCTCTCTCTCTCTCTAAAGCCAACTCTCTCTCCCTCTCTAGCTTGAACTCTCAACTTAATGACGTATAATGAGCCAAAGAATGTTGTCTACATTCTCTCATATCTCATCAGAATCTACAAAACACAAACTCTCACATTTTGAATACACAACACGTGCACACACATGCAAAACTCTAACACACACATACAAGGGTTTTAATCCCCTACACTCAACACAAAATGCCTAACTCAGATTTCTCAATACACCCACATAGATTCTCTGCACACACTCACTTAAGGATTTTAATCCTCTACACTCCACATTACAAATGCCTCAACACATTATACACTTAATCACATCTTGGATCATGAATAGGAGTAGATTAGGCGTAAATCGTGCATAATCTTAATTAAACACAAGTAGCCTTAATTAATCAAGGTTAGCATATGACTCAATTAATCAAAGAAAAGTAGTTCCAATTAAATTTAATCAAATGTTATTTTACTAAACTAAATCAATTTTTTTTTTTTTTTTTAACAAAACTTCTCATATGGTTCCAAATATTCTAGTTAGTCAATCCATGAACTCAAATTCGGTTTCTGAAAGCATTTAGGCTAACAATTTCAGATTCAAAGTAGAAATCATGACAAATAATTTTCAAATAAGATAGATATGTGCAACTTACAACAAAGCACATATCACAATTAATAATAACACATAATTCCATTCTAAACATTTAGTTAGCATTCTTAATTACGAATTAGTAGTTATCTATGAATTGGGGTCGTTACATTATCTGTCATCACCAAAATGTCTCGGCTCGGGAACTTAGGTACGAGTGGGAAAGGTCATAAATTGAGCACCCCACTCGCCCGATCAAAGATTAGCATCTACTAATCATGATGCGATTCTTATTAACATTATATGCTCTTGTTTCGATTTATTAGGCTATCTTTACTATGTGTTACACACAAGTATAGACTAATTTGTAAAAATTGGAACACTTTGATTTTATGTATGTTTTGAAAAGTGTTTTGGATATGTACCACTTAAAAAAGCGATCTCATATGTACATTAACCAAATTGTCCCAGTTTGAGCAATTAGCCTTCATCCACAGGCATTCAAGAGATATATCATTTAAGCACTTAGCCTCATGGTAATATGCTTGATATGGCAACAATCATATATATGCAATATGCTAAAGCAATAAATGCTCAACTAGTACTCTAAGGCAAGCCAAAAGGAATAAAATACTTAGGAAAAATGCATGATCCTAATGATGCAAAATGACTAATGCAAAACATGCAAAAATGTAACTAATAGGTTCGGTCGTCTAATATGTCATGTAAATCACTTTGATAGCATGCAATAGCGCACGTATTCAAGGAAGTAATAAACGACAATGCAGTTAGAATGATGAACCGAACCCAACGCATGCGAGACAAATGGATGCAAATCATGAAAAATGCTAAGGAAACATGATGTTCTATGCTATCCATCATAAGCAAATAAAAAAAGGGAGAAAGACGTGGGGTTGGAAGACATACACATTATTATAATTTTGCCCTCATGCAAGACAGTCCAAATAAATGTCCTAGCTAATCACTACGAATTAACTAACTATTACAAACCAAATGAAATAAATTAACTACACCAGTTAATTATTGCACATTAGCATTAAACTAATTAATTACAACACAAATTTGAACCAATTAATTAATTACCACATGTTGTAATTAATTAACTAAGAGCTATGTAGACTAATTAAACTCGAGCGGGGGTTAAGGAACCATACGTGCCAACTCGAACATCCTCCTAGAAACATTTCGATTCTGCTACCATGACTGTTTTTCCTGTAGAAAATGCTTTTGTTTTGCCACTGCTTTTGTTCTGTTTTGCAAGAAAATGAACACTGCCTGACTGAAAAAAGTGGTTGGCCGATCGGCTAAAAGAAGTGGACAGCCATACAGTAATGGTGGTCGGCCGGCCACTAACGTTTGGTATTGCCCCACTGCAACAGAAAAATAACAGAGCAGAAACGGAGTGTTTCCAAGAGATATTCATTCTCTCTACCTCTCCCTATCATGAAGTAGATCAAGGAAGCGATAGAATCAGGTCACAACTCATCAATAATTACAAAGTTGTTGCATGATGATCTATCAATCAATTGGACAAGAGCTCAATGAGGGAAAACAAATGACCAACAAAACCTCCTCCCTATCATAATATTGATCAAGGGAAGTGGTTAACATTGACTCTCAAACCATTATCATCAGTAACAAGTATGAAATGGCCTAAGACTCAATGGGTTTAATTAACGTCCGATTAAACCCCCAAACCATTTTCTTATCTTGCATCTCTTTTAGTCCAATTTATTACCTCTTTTTAATTACCTTTCCATTCCTTAGTCATTTTAGTCCAAGAATGAGCATTAAGTCCACTAATGGAGAGAAGTGTCAAACAAAGGGTTGTTTTGGGCATGAAAGAGATGTCATGTCGTTGGTAATGAACCACCGAAGAGATTAAACCATTGAACACAACGATCTCAATCTCAGGCTTAAATAATCAATCGGTTGAAACAACTCTCAAAACAAATAAAATGCCAAGAAAAGAGGGAGGTTATAGAGATGATTAGAGGTGATCACAAGTATGGAAAGTTTGAAATAAATGCTATCAACTCAAATAGGTTCGTGTCTAAGACCTAAACCACCAAACCTATAAGGACCATTACACTACAAACATACTATACAAAGCACAAATGAAGTAAATACACTAAAATAGTCCTAAAATGAGTAAAAATAGTGCTAGAATTCTACGAGAAAAGCTTGAAAAAGTTAGCTAAAACAATGGAGAAATTGAGCTAGCAAACAAGCATAATGAGGGATGGCCAACCCCTCCATTTTTGGGACCGCAAAACAATGTTTTCAGCCTTTGAAAACCTCTGAAAATCAGTGGTAAAAAGTTAGAAAAAAAAGTTGATAAAAAGATGGAAACTACAAGGGGAAAGGCTTAGGAGACAAGGTACAAAGAATGGTGATTAACCCCTCTACCTTTAATAGCCTTAAACCACAAGCTTTAGCACATAAAATCAGTTGAAAAATATCCCAATAACGGTAAGAAAAGATAGGAAAGAAGTAGTGCAAAAGAGCTAGTAGTTATGCCTCTTAAAGAGGAGTAACACTTTTGTTCACAAACCACAAAGCTTACACTCTCAAGGGCTAAGATTTTAGCTCAAGAACCTCAGATGGAAGAGCTAAATATTTGGTGTAGGAAGTATAGAGAGAAAGTTTGTAGGTTGCAAGATAGAGAGAGAGAGAGAGAGAGAGAGAGAGAGAGAGAGAAAAAAAAAGAGTGCTATGCAAGTTTTGGAGTCTTTGGAATTTTTTGTAACCTAATTTCAAGAGGAGTGGTCATCTATATATAGAAAAATATGCTACTCAGTAAAAAATATCTATTTAGAGACAATTGGTGCAATGTATGCACATGGGGGGATAGCTGGCACAGTTGGAAAAAAATATCTGGTTTTTGACACAAGTGGCCAGTAGGCCACTAAAAGGGGGCGGCCGTACACTAATAGTGGCCAATAGGCCACTTGGCTGGCCAATCCACTCAAAATAGCCTAAGTTTCACAATTGGTTAGCCGTCTACTTTAGTGTACGGCTGTCCACAAAAAGTGGCTGGCCGATCACAAAAATCTGTTTTCAAATCTGATTTCAAACGGGCATATCTCCCTCATCCGGACTCGATTTTATGCCATTCTTGAGTCTAAATTGAAGCCCCAAAAGTCTAATTTCCAATGGTGGTAGCCTCATATCTAAATTCTAAGTGTACAAAGAGATATGCCTATTTTAGTGAAGACTGCTCATTTCTGTCTTAACGGTTTGATGCCTAACCTTTCCCCAAACTAGTTTTCTTCCCTCCCCTCCTCTTTCCTTCAACTCTAAACCTATAAATAAGAGGTTTTAAAGATTTTTTAAAGAGTTCACCTCCCTTGCATTTATTTCCACTTTGTCCTTGCTCGGTTTACCGAAAAATGTAATATTTTAAACGAAATGCGAGCCTCGGAACATCGTAGAAGCATTTGGAAAATAGGATTTTAAGCTCTAAAATAGTTTGGTCAGCATGGTTTTGGTCAAAAATGGGGTGAAAGGTTGGGGTTTAGAAGCTCTTCTTGCTGAAGAAATCGAACATTTGTATAATGTAACTTTTCATCATCAAATGATCAACTTGAGGCGTCCAACTCTTAAGGATAGACAAAAATGGGGTGTCTATAATTCCTCGTTTGGTTGTGTGCTCAAAAATCAACACCCATAGTTTGGCGCTGTCGGTGGGAACTTAAAGAGAATGGATGGCCAACAATGACCAGGAAGAGAAGATTGGGGACGACATCCACAGTGAACGTGGTGAGCATTTAGATCCTAACATTAGGGAGGAAAATCAAAAAGGAGCACAGGATCCGAATCCTGGGGAGAAGGATGTTGGCAAAGAGGGTAACACCCCGAAGAAAGCTAACCAAGATGAATATTACAACGAAAGCGACCTCCAAGTATGGAAGGATAGATGTTTGAGGAGGGACGGAAAAATGAAAGGGATGGCGAACAAGTTGGCAGACCTATAGTCGGTTGTCAACTTCATGATTGACGTAGCCCCCGTTTCCATTGTAGGATAAGCCGATACCAGCAACTAAGACTGAAGCCCAGAAATTGGGGCAAAAGGCAATCCCAATTGTCACGACCCATACTCGCCTCTATAGGTTTAGTGTCGTAACCGGCCAGTAATCTAAAATTACCAAAGGCCTAACTGAAAAAATCAAATAAATGGGGCTAGCGGAAGCTAATATAGCAAAAAAATAAACCGTCCAATGAGCTGTGACCACTTACATGGGACAAAATGACTTGTCTTATATATACATATATATATACAACAAGTCCTAACAAGTTGCCAGGGTACACAAAAGAGAAAGTACATGTAAACAAAGAAAAACTGTGCACAACATAAAAGTGACTGCCTCAAAAGAGTGATCACCAACCACTTCAAAACTTCGATAGATAGAAACCTCGCAATGAGGCACGACAGGTAGCTTAACAAAACTGAGGTAGGTTTTCAGCCACTAAGTCTGTGATAACCCTGTTCTGTAATTAGCTAATTGGTCCTTATTATGAGTTTGATCATATGTCTAATACGATTTTGTGTGCCATTATGTGAAAATGTGTGATTTTGAATTTCTATCTGTCCACCGTAGGAATATCTGTTTCCCGTAGGAATATCTGTTTCATTATCTACTTTGGAAATTAAATTGAGGGCCTTATCGGCTACAAAACTCGAAATTGATTGCGCCATTGTGATTAGCGTAATCTTTGGAGCCTACGGTGAAATTTAATTGAAAATTTATTTGGGTCGGATTAAATTGATTAAATTGATGATTTAGTGCCCAATTATTTAATATTATTAAATAATAGTTAGTGGGGCCTTATGTGTGAGGGCATATACACTCTAATTGCCTCTTTTGAACTCAAAAATCTGATTTTGGTGCCTTGAGAGAGAGAGGAGCCGGCCATAGAGATAGAATGGAGAGACTTGTGCAATTTTGACTCAACCTTGGATATTTGAAGTCTAGTTCAAGAATTAACCATAGATTGGGCTTCTGGGTAAGCAATTGATTCTTCAATTCATGAGTTTAATGTGTAATATTGTGTGTTCAAGGTTTGTTTGTAACCAAGAGCATGAGTTGAGTTGGTTTTGTTGGAATGAAAGCTTGATGTGTGCATGCATGTAAAGAATACCTATGGAATCACAAAATCTAGCATGTAAATTGTAAATTATGAAAGATTGGAAGTGTAATCCCACATGCAAGCATGTTTTTGTTGAGTTTCATGGGAATGAGCACTAATTGCATCATTAGAAGTGAAAATGAAAGTCAAAATGGGCATACATGTTGTTTATTAAAAATAGGAACCTTGAATGCATGAGTTTGAGTTAATTTGGGGCATGCATGTGATCAATTCGTGAAATTGAACTCCACTATGTTGTAATTTGGTGTTGGTACCATGTTAGTACAACCATATGTGAGATTTGAGCCATCATACGCAATAAATGTGGTTGAAATGTCAAATTTGAGCTCAAGAACACATTCTGGAAAACCCAGAAATTTGATGTCCGCTCGGGCTGGGAAACCGCGGCTTGAGCGTGAATTTCGTGCTCCCAGTATTTTCTGCAGACCATGATGTCCGCTCGAGCGAGGAAGTCCACGCTCAAACGAGGAGATATGTAGGATGGACTTCCGCTCGAGCGTAAAAATGACATAACCAGTACTTTTTGCAGACCTCATGGGTCCGCTCGAGCGGGGAAGTCCACGCTCGAGCGGGGACCCTGCTTTCTGAAATTTTGTGTGATCATTCTGTGTTTCGTTTTCCGTTCTCTTTCACTTGCAAGCACTTTTAGGCATGCATTAAGCATTGTAATTGAGTTAAAGAGATAAGAATAAAGCCTAAAGAGGAATATGTGAATTAAAGAACGGATTGAATCGTTTGTGACCCATATGTGTTATATGATGTGTAGGGTCAAGATCCAGGGCAAATCCACGAGTCGATCACTGTGAGTAATATCGATATTTTGAAGTTTGTCAATTGTCCAATTGCTTATTTCTTTATAAGTTTGTTAGTTTGAATTATGGACAGCCGATTGATAAGAATGATTGGGCCGAAGGCAGATCGATAAGAACGATTGGGCCGAAGGCCAATTGATAAGAATGATTGGGGTGAAGGTCGATTGATATAAATGATTGAGCCGAAGGCCGATTAACATGAATGATTGGGCCGAAAGCCGATTGACATGAATGATTGGGCCGAAGGCCGATTGATCTAAGTGATTAGGCCAGACGCCAGTTTGACAGGCATGAATGGGCCAGAGGCCAGTTTGACATGCATGAATGGGCCAGAGGCCAGATTGACATGAAGGAAAGTTTAAAATGAAAGTTTGAAAGGCCAGTTTGATATGAAAGTTTGGAAGGCCTAAAGGCCAGTTTGATATGGAAGTTTGAAAAGGCCAAAGGCCAGTTTGACACGAATAACAGTTTGACACAAATGACAGTTTGACACTAATGAATTGGGCCTAAGGCCGTATGATGTGTTTGGAACCGCAGTTACTTAACTTACATATGTTTATGTATGTACGTATTAGCAGAAATATAAATTGGGCCCAAGGTCGTTTGATGTATACTATTCCAATGTATACTCTTTATTTGATATTATTCATTGGGCTTTCACTCACGCTCATTCATGTGTTTGTAGGTGAGCCAAGAGAAGTCCAAACCCAGCCCAATGAAGTCTGTATGGAACAACTAAGGTTTTGAAGAGTCGGCCCTTGCATCTCACGCACGAGACACGTCTTCGCCCTTCTGTCATTCTATGTTATTTTGTCATGTTGGCGAGGACTCTGGTGTACGTCTGTATATAGCTTTGTTTTGGCTGACTTAGATTTAAATGATCCTGTCTGTAAAGAACTTTATGTTACTATACTTTCTATTGGGAGTTATTAACATATATATGTATGGAATGTTATGATGTGCATATAAGCACGGCTCTTGGACAAAGTATTAAATTTGCTTCCGTTTGGCCCTTTTACTCTGATGAGTTTTGTCTTATTTGGTTTAAGGCCGTAGGTAATCTCATGATTACTGGCCGGTTATGGCCTTAACCTATAGGGGCGGGTTCGGGTCGTGACAGAGTGGTATCAGAGCACGAGTTTATAGCTCACACACTTGTCCAAGAGCAATGAACGTCTAGAAAAGATCTAGGATGCATTCATGTGATAAATATGAACTCAGAAGCATCGAGAATTGGCTTAACTGTTTTGATATGAACGATTATGTGCTATAAGTTTGTAAATTGCTTGCATTGCAAAATATTTGAATACGTATGCTCCTTTGTATATGCATACCTGTGAATCTTTTGTATAAAGCATAATGCAAGTTCAATCAAATGTTGAAAACATGCGATTATATGAGATATGAATTGTTACACTAACGCGTACAACGAGTTTGTTTTGTTATAATGCACATACATGAACATATGAATCATGAAAAGTTGCCTATGTGCATTCGATTCTGCAAATGGGTGTCTATGTGAGATATGAACATGATGTGAGTATATAACTACTTAGTAAATGTTCAGCATGCGATATCTGATAAGTGTGCAATCATCTGTTACGTATGTGATTAAATGTGCCTATGTGCGAATGTACGCATGTGTATCTGTGTTTATTTTTGTATTAGGCATCCCAGTGTTTGGCAAGGTTTAATAAGAATTTGTATAGAGTGTGGATAAATTAAGGGCATACGAGCTGGAAGGCTCTTCCACAGCCCGACTTGATAGACTGGGAAGAATAGTACATGAAATGGTCGAGATCTTAAGACAACAATGCCAGTTGCCGCTATGGCAAGAACCTTTGCCACCACCAGTGTAAGAAACACCGAGGAGTTTGTTATCAGATCTCTGGGGTTCGTTATAGGTGTGGTAAAGTGGACCATATAGTAAGGAACTGTCCCTGAACTGAATAAAATGTGAATAAATCTTCTGCCTCAGCTAGATTCGTACCAATGATAGGAATTGCTAGTCGAGATACAGTAATTGCACTCGTCTCAGAAAGTACTCAGAATGCTGTAACCGTTATTCCAGGTATCTATACTGTTTATAAAGGAATGCCTATATGTGATTGATTCTGAATTAGTGCATGTGTACACCTTTGCTTGGGGTATTGTTTGATTTGGATCAGCATGTCCTTTCATATTTGCTGCCTATGTGTCTGGATCGGTCAGACCCACAAGATCGAGACTGTATTTATTGAATATATGTACGTGCTCCATTTGGGAAATTATGAAATACGTATTGGGATATTGATTGCTCTGCGATTGTGTGACCGAGTTGAGCACCCTAAAGGATGAACTCTAAAATTGTGAGACCGTGTATTTTGATTGGTAGAGAATTGACTGGATTATGTGACTATACTAGGCTCGACTCATAAACCCACGTTTTGTGACTAATTTGGAATTTTTGCGTAACGGACCCTATCTTATGTACAACCAGGGAACTTTGTTTAATGTGTTATTGTGCGCCATATATTTGCATATAAGACTTGTTTGGGAACTACTATAGTGATTATGGTACATACCCCCTGATCTGAATAACTGCTTGCATACGTAACTATACCTGAATTTATGTGGGCAATGCTATATTGTACCTGACTTGAGATACCTTGTCATGACCAATTGTGATGAACTCAGGACAGTTGTGAAACTATCAACCATGTATCCTATTTGGGAAGACTTTTATCTGATTCGATTCGATAGAATCTTTGTATGATACTGCCTTGATAGAACCCTCATTGGATATGATTTGAGGGGACCTTTGTTTGATTTAATTTGACAAGACCTTTGCCTGGATTGATTTGGTAAAACCCTCTATCTAATTTGATTTTGTAGAGGGGGATTAAGGATTGCTTGTAAATAAATAGCCAGATTATTCTTGGCAGAAAAACTGATAGACCCAAAAACTTGAATCCGTTTGGAATATTTGACTCATTTGAAAGACCTTTTGTGGGCTATCAACAGACCGACCTAACCATGAACACTATGAAGAACCGACCTATAGTTGTTGAAGACATACTTGTTACAAGTGAACGGGATTGAGCAAATCCAGTGATTGGGAGTTTTATGGAACAATGCTTGTGTATTGTCACATTCTTGTTTGTTTGACGCTATGAGAACCGATGGCGGCAGATTGATTTGACTATAAGCAGTGCTGAACATTTATCCTTGACTGATCAGAATATGCTTTGTATGGGAGGGTAGTTACTTCAGTGTTATCGGATTTTGGGAAATCAAGTTATGGTGAGTGGTACTATGTTTGTTTTGATGACATACTTGGGGCGTCCTTTCGTGCTAAGGGACGTTAAGCTTATGTAGCACCTTTGTTGAGACATCTCTTTTGCCACTGACAGTTTTGTACGGGTGGGTTTGTTTAATCGATCTCGAGTCGGCCACCGACGGTCGTGAATAGGTGTGCTTCAATTCTGAGACGATTATTCCTTTGTTTTGTCCGGAATGTCATCCTTTGGTATTATGCGGTTGTTATTAGCACCAAAAGAGCTTTGGAAAAACCTTGATTATCCGAAAGTGTGTGAATTCAGTACGCTCTGTGTAAATTACTGCTCAGTGCCATTATATTCTGTAATTGGGGCTCTGAGGATGTGTAAATTGTGTTTAACATGTGATTGACTATTTTGATATCATCTTTGACATCATGGGGATTAATGTACGAATTGCCTTCTGCTTTTGCCAACTATGAGATAGTGTGAAAAGACTCGGAAGAACAGATGATTGAATATTGAACTGAATTCTAAACCGTGAACTGTTGAATGAATTGAGAACACGTGTATTGTGTTAGAAATTGACTGCTTCGATGTTATTGTACCTTACAATCAGTATTATGGGGATAGGCGGGCTGTGTGTGTAATAACCTGACCCTCGTGCATGTTCTCTGTTATGTTTTCGGATCCTCTTTTATGATTTCGAATGCTTATTGTGAAATCCTATGAGGAATTAAAGTTAAGTAAGTGAACCATATGTTTAAGGATGTCTATCTGTTCAACAAGAAAAGTATCTGTTACATTAGAAGGTTTGAATCAAAAATTGGAGGCCTTAAGGGCTTAATTATTTGAAAATGATTTCATATATGTGATCAGCATAATTTTTATGTAATATTAGGCATTTTTGTGAAATTTCAGTTTGGAATGCTTAAACGATTGAATTTCGTCCTTATTCACCTATATTTATATATGTATGCTTCCTCCTTAGACAATTGTTTTAGCCCTAGTGATTATCTCAAATATTGTTGGAAAGGAGAAACTAGAGAGGAAGGGGAAATCCTCAAGAAGAGAAGATTAGAATCTTGTGAGAGATTATAAAATTCAAGATTCAAGGACACACTCCGGGAGGAAGTAACACGTCATCTCAACACTATGAGCAATAGTACGAAGATATACATTTTATTTATCATTGATAACTACTATCACTAACGCTTTGTTTCTTGTAAGTGTTACACGAACATGTTACATGAACATTTATGATGATTGAAAGTCAATGTGAACATTGAAAGATTGGCATACATCGGTATGACTTTGAAATGACTATGTTCTGTTAATAACGAATAATAATTCTCTATTATTTATAAGCAAACCACGTCGTTTCTGAATGAATATATGGAATTATGTTCATCTTTAAACCAAGTATCTGTATGAAACTAAGATTATTCCATTGTGATACATATGGACCTAAGGTCGTTAAGAACCTATGACAAACAAGCAAATGTGTAACATTCTTATGGGACTCACGTTAGGATGTGGATTATTCTGTCCTTATTAAGCATATGGTAATGATATATGTGGCCTCAGTTAACAGTTGTTATTATTATTATTCAGTTGTCTGCGAGACACCTGTATTAATTTGTAACCAAGCTATGGGAAACTTATGGGCATTATTACATAATGGTATTCTACGAAAACTGGAATTATTTCTATTACTATTCCAATTATGCTATGCTAAGACATGATATGATGATTCGGTCTTTAAGACTTATGAAATTCTGGTATGGAGCAAAGTGCTGTACGGAACTAAGTACTGCAATGCGAGTTACCTCTAGAATCCGTACGAGCCACCTCTTGAGTCCATACATATGTGAAAGTTATGAGGCCAATGGCCATTTTGTATGAAGTATGAAACAAAGTGCTGTACTGAACTAAGTGCTGCAATGCGAGTTACCGCTAGAATCCGTACGAGCCACCTCTTGAGTTCATACATGTAAGACAAGGGCTTTATGCCATTACATGGGCTTTATGCCAATCTGATAAGGGCTTATGTCGTTCTGGTATGAAACAAAGTGCTACACGGAACTAAGTGCTACGACGTGAGTCACCTCTAGAATCCGTGTGAGACACCTCTTGGGTTCATATATCTATGTGTTCGAGGGCTTAATGCCAATCTATGTTCAAGGGCTTTTTATGCCATATGTTTCAAGGGGCTATTATGCCAGATGTTCCAAGGGGCTTTAATGCCAATGTGTTTCAAGGGCTTTAATGCCAATGTGTTTCAAGGGCTTCATGCCATTCTGATAAGGGCTTCGTGCCATTCTGATAAGGGCTTCATGCCATTTTGTTAAGGGATTCATGCCATTTTGTTAAGGATTTCATGTCGTTTTGTTAAAGGCTTAAAGCCACTGTGTTTAAGATTGGGGCCAAGGTCGTTCTGTAAAAGATACTTTAAGTATAAATGATTTTGAACATGACTATGCTATACAATGTTTAATGAAATCCGTATTTTGAGTTACGAAATGTTTCATATGATAAGTAATTTCTGAAATGAGAAAAATGCTATGAACTTCTTATATGTTTATTACATGATACGCTTTCTGGATAATTTTCCCAAAATGCCCAGATGCACTATGAAACCCCGAATATTCAAGATATGACAAGTTTTCTGAAAAAGATACTTTGCTATGCATATAGAAATAAATAAACCATATGTTCTCTTTATTTATAAATGCACGGATATGTATTATAATTCACGTTGAGCATTGAATTGTTATGTGCTATTATTCACTGAGCTTGACTCACTCTATTCTATGTTTGTTTCTGTAGGCACTCAAACTGGAGGTCAACCTTAACTTGTGGCTTTTGTTACCCAATTGTCAATCCTTGAGTATCTAAGCTCCTAGATGTTGATCGCTCAAGTTATGGAGTTTTGCTAAGTTTTTAATTTGTACCCTACATGTCTGTTAAGATCAATGTATATGTATATGTACATAGCTGTCTTCAGATGCACGTCTCTGTATATTTATCTGCATTATGTAATTTGTGATCCTGGCATGGTAGTGGTAGCTCAATGGGTATTATGTTACGCTATTATATGTTAATATATGCTTCCGTTCAGGCCCCATAAGTTATATTCATCAGGTTTTATGTCCGTTTATGAGGTGGTCATGCCCAAACTTTTAGGGGCGAGTTTGAGGTGTGACAGCGTGCATTGTATGGGTAATTGCTTCGATGATACCTTTGCTAATTCGGGAATCAATATCTGGATCCACTTTATATTCCTGAAGACTTTTGATTGACCTTGGGTGACTATGATGAGTCACTAAACTAAATACCGAATTGGATTGTGAATTATGGAATTGTTGGAAAATGAATTGAGCTTTTGTGACAAGGAAATCGTTGAAATTGTGTCCAAATGTTTTCAGTGTCAACCAGTCGAAGTTGAACATCAGATGTAGATGGGACTACTTCGACCTCTCTCCATTTTGGAACGGAAATAGGAATGTGTGGCTACGAATTTCATTGTGGGGCTACCTTAAGCACCCAAAGTATAAGTCCCATTTGGGTTATTGTATGAAGAATTACTAAGTTTGCCCATTTCCTCCCTGCAAAATTTTCGTAGAATGCTTATAGACTAGCAACTGTTTACATCGACAAGATTGCTCGTTTGCATAGGACCCTAGTATCTATTGTTTGGACAGGGATCCTAAAATGTGTTTGAATTTTGACAAGCCTTCAAGAGGCTATGAGAACTGGATTGTGAGTCAGCGCTACCTTCCATCCGCTAATTGATATATAATCAGAAAGAACTATCTAGACTCTGGGAGGAATGCTCAAAATGTGTACTTTAGATTTTCGGAAAATTGGAAAAATCTATCCTTCGTTGGCAGACTTTGCTTACAACAACTGCTCACACTCTAGTTTCGGCATGGCACCATACAAGCCTTGTACGGCGGGAAAGGTAAGTCTCTGACTGATGGAGAACAGAGTGTTGCTTGATTTTGAGACTAAGCAGTAAATGACTATCAAAAAGGATTGGAACCGTTGAATGAAAAGCGTTCCGAATTGTTTTCGACTAAAGGTGAAATAAGTTTGGAGGACCAAACTTCCTAAAGGGGGAAGACTGTGATAACCCTGTTCCGTAATTAGCTAATTGGTCCTTATTATGAGTTTGATCATATGTCTAATATGATTTTGTGTGCCATTAGGTGAAAAAGTGTGATTTTGAATTTCTATCTGTTCACCGTAGGAATATCTGTTTGATTATCTACTTTGGAAATTAAATTGAGGGCATTATCGGCCACAGAACCCGAAATTGATTGCGTCATTGTGATTAGCGTAATCGTTAGAGCCTACGGTGAAATTTAATTAAAAATTTATTCGGGTCGGATTAAATTGATGATTTAGTGCCCAATTATTTAATGTTATTAAATAATAGTTAGTGGGGCCTTATGTGTGAGGCCATATATACTCTCATTGCCTCTTTTGAACTCAAAAATCTAATTTTGGTGCCTTCAGAGAAAGAGGGAGCTGGCCATAAAGATAGAAGGGAGAGACTTGTGCAATTTTGACTCAACCTTGGATATTTGAAGTCTAGTTCAAGAATTAACCATAGATTGGGCTTCTAGGTAAGCAATTGATTCTTCAATTCATGAGTTTAATGTGTAATCTTGTGTGTTCAAGGTTTGTTTGTAACCAAGAGCATGAGTTGGGTTGGTTTTGTTGGAATGAAAGCTTGATGTGTGCATGCATGTAAAGAATACCTATGGAATCACAAAATCTAGCATGTAAATTGTAAATTATGAAAGATTGTAAGTGTAATCCCACATGCAAGCTTGTTTTTGTTGAGTTTCATGGGAATGAGCACTAATTGCATCATTAGAAGTGAAAATGAAAGTCAAAATGGGCATGCATGTTGTTTATTAAAAATGGGAACCTTGAATGCATGAGTTTGAGTTAATTTGGGGCATGCATGTGATCAATTCGTGAAATTGAACTCCATTGTGTTGTAATTTGGTGTTGGTACCATGTTAGTACAAGCATATGTGAGATTTGAGCCATCATACGCAATAAATGTGGTTGAAATGTCGAATTTAAGCTCAAGAACACATTTTGAAAAACCCAGAAATTTGATATCCGCTCGAGCGGGGAAACCGTCGCTCGAGCGTGAATTTCGTGCTCCCAGTATTTTCTGCAGACCATGGTGTCCGCTCGAGCGAAGAAGTCCACGCTCGAGCAGGGAGATATGTAGGATGGAATACCGCTTGAGCGTCCAAGTTCCACGCTTGAGCGTAAAAATGACATAACCAGTACTTTTTGCAGACCTCATGGGTCCGCTCGAGCGGGGACCCTACTTTTTGAAATTTTGTGTGATCGTTCTGTGTTTCATTTTCCGTTCTCTTTCACTTGCAAGCACTCTTAGGCATGCATTAAGCATTGTAATTGAGTTAAAGAGATAAGAATGAAGCCTAAAGAGGAATATGTGAATTAAAGAACAGATTAAATCGTATGTGACCCATATGTGTTATATGATGTGTAGGGTCAAGCTCCAGGGCAAATTCACGAGCCGATCACTATGAGTAATATCGATAATTTGAAGTTTGTCAATTGTCCAATTGCTTATTTCTTTATAAGTTTGCTAGTTTGAATTATGGACAGCCGATTGATAAGAATGATTGGGCCGAAGGCCGATTGATATAAATGATTGGGCCGAAGGTTGATTGACATGAATGATTGGGCCGAAGGCCGATTGATCTACGTGATTGGGCCAGAGGCCAGTTTGACAGGCATGAATAGGCCAGAGGCTAGTTTGACATGCATGAATGGGCCACAGGCCAGATTGACATGAATGAAAGTTTAAAATGAAAGTTTCAAAGGCCAGTTTGATATGAAAGTTTGAGAGGCCTAACGGCCAGTTTGATATGAAAATTTGAAAGGCCTAAAGCCCAGTTTGATATGAAAGTTTGAAAGGCCTAAAGGCCAGTTTGATATGGAAGTTTGAAAAGGCCAAAGGCCAGTTTAACACGAATAACAGTTTGACATAAATGACAGTTTGACACTAATGAATTGGGCCTAAGGCCGTATGATGTGTTTGGAACCGCAGTTACTTAACTTACATATGTCTATGTATGTACGTATTAGTAGAAATATAAATTGGGCCCAAGGCCGTTTGATGTATACTGTTCCAATGTATATTCTTTATTTGATATTATTCACTGGGCTTTCGCTCACACTCATTCATGCGTTTGTAGATGAGCCAAGAGAAGTCCAAACCCAGCCCCAGTGAAGTTTGTATGGAACAACTAAGGTTTTGAAGAGTCAGCCCTTGCATCTCACGCACGAGACACGTCTTCGCCCTTCTGCCATTCTATGTTATTTTGTCATGTTCGTGAGGACTTTGGTGTACGTCTGTATATAACTTTGTTTTGGCTGACTTAGATTTGAATGATCCTGTCTGTAAAAAACTTTATGTTACTATACTTTCTATTGTGAGTTATTAACATATGTATGTATGGAATGTTATGATGTGCATATAAGCACGGCTCTATGGACAAAGTATTAAATTTGCTTCCGTTTGGCCCCTTTACTCTGATGAGTTTTGTCTTATTTGGTTTGAGGCCATAGGTAATCTCGTGATTACTAGCCGGTTATGGCCTTAACCCATAGGGGCGGGTTCGGGTCGTGACAGAACCAATTCCCATTCAGTCACATAAATTACAGTGAATATGAGCTAAACACAAGTTGTAGAAAAATACACAATTCACAGACGAAGAAATTGAAAACCAAGTTAAATTATGACAGAGACACCCCTACACTTGGCTCAACCTGCATCTTTGTTTCTTCCTTCCCACTATCAACCCCTTAGTGAAGCTGCAATAGCTCTTTGACTCTGATTCTTTCTGAATAATGATCACAAAGTAAGGCAAATCACATATTGAACATATTTTTATCTCATACAAAAGCATAAAAGTTATATGTGGTACATCCAAAAGCAACTAATACATGCAATCTAGAAGACCAAATAGACAGTCATGAAGACCGGTAATCAGATATGATGGCCATCACTATAGTAAACAAAAGTTCTAGGAATTGGAACTGATAGAGATCTCTGTAACAAAATAGACAGGTGCTAAGTGTAGCTCGACTTTTTCACGCCCCCTTTTGGAGAGCTCAAATTGGTCCTACAATTCGGACTCCTGTCACGGTTCTGAATCTAATCTCACAAAGTGCAATGTGAGACTGAAAAACACTAAAGAGTCCAATCCGGCAAATCATTTTGAAAAATCGATTTTAAATCAAATAATGCCAAAACTGGACTATTTTGACAGATTACAGAGTCGCCACCTAAATATTTTGTTTTGGGAAATTTAGGAAATCCTGACTCGTGCCAAAGGCCATGTGTCCATCATCACCAAAGTTGGTTTGGCTCGGGAACTTGGTCACGAGAGGGGAAGGTCCTGAAATGAGCACCCCCGTTCGCTCGATCAAAGATCAGCCTCTACTATCATAATATATTGTTTTATAAACCTCATGTGTTTTTATTCCGATTATTAGCTAACTTTACTATGTGACGCACACAAGCAAGTATAGACTAAAAAAACATGATTTGCCACTTCGCAAGGTGGGCTTAAAACTCACATTAGTTGAACCGTTCTAATTCAAGCAGCAAAGCCTTCATCCACAGGCATTCATACATTTTAACAATTAAGCACATAGCCTTATGGTAAGCATGCGAAACATGGCATTTATGGCAATTACACTCATGCAATATGCTAAAGCGTAAAAGCTTATTGAGTACTCCAAGACAAAACAAAAGCTAGTTAGAAACAATGCATGATCCTAACTATGTTAAGATGTCTAATGAAATACATGCAATATGAAATTAATAGGCTTGGCTACTAATATGGCATATGATTTGATTCAATTTGATAACATGCTTTCAAACACGTATTCAAAGAAGTGTATCGAAATTGCGATGCAGTTTGAATGATGCGCCAAGTCTCGGTGCATGCAAGACAAATGAATGATGCAAATATGCAAGCATAAGGTATGCTAATCAAAACATGTCCCTAATCTAACCATCAAAGCGATTAAATAAAAGGGAGAAAGTCGCGGGGTTGGAAAACATGCACACGCACATGCACACTTATTACAACATTGTGCCCTCGCGAAGAAAGGTCCGAATGAATAAGAGCTAAGCTAAGCTAAGCTAGCCAAACTAATCTAATTAAACTAATTAAACTAATTATTACAAACCAATCGAATAACTAGTAAACTACTTACTAATTATTACAACACTTAACTAATTAGCAAACTAGTTAATTAGAGCAAAAGTACGCTAACTAATCATGCAAAGGATTAAACTACACTGCCACAGCTCTGCTTTGGGAAGTGAAGGATGCATGCACTCAGTTTTTGCACCGAAAAGCCCTCCAGTTTTGCTCTTGAGAGGCTCTATTTACAGGGTTGACCATACTCCAAAACCTTTCTGCTCCACCTTACCAAATCAATGCTTAGGATTGCACCAGTGGCCTACCGGCCATGAATGCTTGCTGCCGGCCATCTACCGGCCAAAAATGTGCCTTGCCGTCCAAAAGTAAGCCACTGCCGACCACCAATGAGCCACTGCCGGCCACTGGTGCTCTGAGTCACCACACTGCAACAGAACACAAACAGAGGAAAACGGAGGGTTTTCCAAGGATATGTTTATACTGTGCCCCTCCTTATCATCTCAAAATGTCAAAAGAGTGGCATTCTTGGATCTAAAACCACCAACCAAGCATCTTCGATGCATGATGGCCAAAGATCCAAGGAGTACAATTTCAATAAATGCACAAAACAAGACTCAAGGCCATCACCTTATCATATATGATCAAAGGCAATGGAGACCAAGGAGATTGGCTCATTTCATCACTTTAAGTATGAAATGTTCCAATCTTCCTTGTGTTTAATATAACGTTCTATTGAACACATGCAATGCAACACAACATGCTTAACTTACTCAAGTTTTACTTGTCATGTTTTATTTACTCATTTTAATTATCGATCCATTCTTTAACCGGTTAAGTCCAAGGTGAGTGTCCTCTAATGAGAGAGAGGGGTCAACCAAAAGATGACTTAAGACATGAGAGAGATCATGCCATTGGTTAGTAGAAACCCTCAAAAGAGGATTAAAACCATTAAGCACAAGTCTCAATCTCAAGCTTAAACACAACCGTAAGGCTAACCAATCCTGAAAGCAAATGAAAAAGTGAAGAAATGGGGGAGGTTGTAGATATTTCAGTACTGAAATGACATGCAAAATGATACTACAACATGCAAACAACTCATGCACAACATGTTTAAAAGCCAAAAACATCAAACTAGTGAAGATCACTACACTATAGGCATGCAATACAAGGCTCCAAAAGTACAAACACTTCAAAACAGTCCTAAAATAGCTTTAAAAGAGTTCTAAAACATGCTTGCAGTAAGCTAAAAAGGGCTAGAATAAGAGGCCAACACATAGCACAAACTAGACTATTAAGCACAATTACACTACAAGCATACAAAACAAGCCTCAAGTGGCCAAACCAGCTAAAAGAGAGCTAAAGCTAGTCAAAAAAGTAGCAAAAACATTCTGAGATTAAGGTACAAAATGCTAGAAAATCATGCTCACGTGTTAGGCTATCTAGGCTTACAAACAAGACACAAGGAAGGGAGGCTACCCCCTTCCATTTTGGACCTCAAAACATAATTTTTACCACTGAAAATCCCCTGGAATTCAATGGTTAAAAGAGCCAAAAAAGTTGTTTTAGAAAGCTTTGAAAGATGGCACAACAACTTAATAATCAAGCAACAAGAAGAGTAGACTACCCCTAACTCCAATCAAACCTCAAACCACCATTTTAGTCCATTGATGGCTGGCAAGACAAAATCCATGGCCGACAGTGCATCAAAAACAACAAGTGGAAAGGACCTAAACATGGTCCAAAAATGAGACAAAATTGGTGCAGGGTTTGAAAAGCTCAAACTTGTGGCGTTCCGCCGCGGATTTCGAGCGCTCGACGAGCAATCAAACTCATCATCGGATGTACCTGCAAGAACATCCAAGTCTTGAGGACGGTCAAAATTGGAGTGTCTATACTAAGGATGCCACGAAATACAATGTAAGAAATAGAGATCATCATTCATTAAGCATAAGAAGAAACATGTCTAGAACATGGAATAAGATAAAGCAAAAAGAGATACTTTAAGTTAAACATATCTTTACAACAGTGTTACTCAGAGTTGCCTCCGCAAATTATGTGGCTGGGATATAGCGTTTGACCTACACAGACAGATACAAGCATGGCACACTTAATCCATTATACAGCCAACTAATTATTTTCATTATTAAGGAATTGGTTGGCCTAAATGTCTTTTACTCTCTTTTCATGCCCGTGGTGCCCGCGGTACCTGTGTAATGCTAATGTATGGCAAATATGTATGAAAATCATGCTAACAGATGACTGAGAGTGCGGTAAATGAAGTAGAAAAATGAAACCAAGGCTGCCTAGCAACCGCACGTGCGGAGCCCCTTGGCCGCACGTGCAGGACTCCCATTGCACGTGTGCCAGCAAGTGCATATATTGCAAAATGTACTCCTCACTTCCCTTATTTCCTACACGTGCAAGCCTCCCCACCACACATGTGCCAATGCCTCCCGCACGTGCGGTCACCCCTGCAGCACGTGCAATTCTGGGTGTTCCAGAACCAAAATTTTGCTCTATTTTTCAGTTGCCATCTTTGCCAAAAAAACAAATTCAAATTGTACAATTCAAAGCCCAAGAGTTATCAAAACATGGTGTATGAATAAATTCTAAGTTCAAACCAAAAGTAGAACTTTAAATTCAACCTCAAGTCCCACAATCACATGAACAACTTTAAAGTTGAGAAGAAACAGGACCTATGCATATGAGAGTTCTATGTTTCAACAAAACCATAGAAGTCTAACTTAAAACCATGCAAGACCAAGTAAGTGAGCTTGAGTATTGTCATTCATGCTATGATTTGGAGAATTCCTCTTATTAGGGTTTGTAACAAACCTTATACCACCAAATCCGTCACTCTCCAATTCAAATCCAAGGATTCAAGATAAAAACTACTCATATGCAAGAAATTGAAAAGAATTCTTACCTTTAAGGGTTGCTTGATGAAGGTTAGCCTTAATCCTCCCCTTCTCTTCTCCTTATTCTCTAGAACACTCTCTCACTCTCTCTCTCTCAGATTATATCTCTCTCCCTCTCTCTTATTTGAGTTCAACATATATATATATATATATATATATATCTAATTTACTTAACTTGGTTCAATTAAATTAAATCACATCAATTAAATGTTAGTTGAACCCTACCTTATCTAATTAAGGTGAATTAGGCTCTACCCACCTAGGCCATTATTTAATTTGTAACCTTACAATTTAACGAATCATACAGGTCTTTTCCATAAATTAACGTATCTGTCAACCCAATCATAATGCACATAACGCACAGTAAACATATAATGCTCAGATAAACACATAAGGAGAGTAACCCATAGAATAATTAACTAATCACGGAGGTAGGAGTTACGCCAGTAGTCCCGCAGCATGGTAGGGGAAAGAAGCGCTCACATCGATCATCACGAGATGCTAGCCAACTTGAGTTAGTAAAACGTGAGTCGCAGAAGAGGCCGTGTACCAAGGGAACTTATGTTAGAGAACCTCGACATATCCAGGGAAAGGGCCTATGTTTTGATACAGTGAATGAAGAGAAATCCAAGAGGACACACAATGACACTAGGAGCAGCGCACCAAAAAGGCTGAAATCAGTTGATAGCTGAGCTCTCGATCAAATAAAGGAAGACTTAAGGGACTACCTCCAGAGGAAGTGGCTCAACGCCGAGATCACATCCCCTGTCAAGCTGAGGACACCGTTCTTATTGGAGTTGGATGCTGTAGACACCCCATTTTTGACCGTCCTCAAGACTTGGACGTCACCGTTTGAACACTCGGTGATCATCCATGTTTGTGTTCGTCTTGAGTTCCCAGACCCTGCCTCAAGATCTCTCGACTCGACTGTTTGGTGTTTGGTTTTGCACCAAACACTTGTGTTTTGCCTTTAAGGGGCAGGGAATGGCTTGTTGGCCATTCCCACACATCACCGGCCATGGCTTGAGACCACCGGCTGGTTTTTGTTGCCATCGGCCAATATTTGGTCGGTCGGCACTCTGGATGGTCGGTCGGCCATCTATCTTGGTCTAATTACATTTTTGGCTGGCCGACCACTGTGCATCTACTTTTGGCAGATATTTTGTGCCAGCTGTGATAGCTGGCACCCACTTTGCTCCCCTCCATACACGTGTATGGAGGGATCTCCCTCTTGACTAGCTTACTTGAGAAGCTTTGCAAAAGTGAGCTCTATAAGAGGGAGCCTTTTCTCCCTCCATTAGGGTTACAACATTTTTCCAAAGGGCTCTGATATTAGGGTTAGGGTTTGCATATCCCCCATCTCTATATCTCTCTCTCTCTCTTTTGTGTATAAGTGTGTGTTTGGTCTTATTATTGCACACAAACACCCACCATTACACCTTACCTTGGCTACTGAGGTGCCAGAGAGCTGTTCTTGGTGTTCTTTAGTAGATTCAAGCTTGAAGAACCAACTGGAACATTGTTTGTGAAGAGGGTCATCAAGGGTAAGAACTTCACCATTTATTCTCCATTTTTGCATAGCTTTTTAACCAATCTTGAAACTGTTTTTAGACTTTGTACATAACTAATAAAAGTCTTGATTTTGGGTGCTTAACATAGTTTTTTAAGGTTGTTTTGTCATTTGGGGGTGTTTGACCCCTCTTAGGCCTTGTTTGGCCCTATTTTTGTGCTATTTTGGTGAGCTCTGGGACCACTTTGTTTGGGCCTCCTCACCACTGAAATCTTGAGCGATTTCAGTGGTGAGGATGGTGCCTTAAGGTCCTAAGAAGGAGAGGGCCACCCCCCCTCCTCGTTGTCCTTAAAAAGGGCCATTTTTGCCTCATGTGTGGGCATCTTGTTTAAGTGTATGATGGCCATGCCTTAGCTGTTTTTTGTGCTTATATTGCCATGTATTACCTCTGTTTTTTCTTGGTTTAGACACACCATGCTTGCCTTGCATACATGTCTTGTAATGCCATATTTTTGCCTTAACATACTTTAGGTTTTAACCCTTGTTCTAGCATGATTTCGGCCTAGCTTTATGAAGCTTTTATGCTTGTTTTAGTATGCTAAGGGACTATTTTTGGTCATTTGAATCATCCATGCTTTGCTTTGTATAGCTACCATGCAAACTCTCTTGTATGCCTTAAGCAATGACCCCTCTAGCATGCCATCCTTGCATCATTTCAGTGGTTTGGCACTACTTATAGCATCATTTCAGTCCTCATGGTATGCTTGTATGCTTGCATTTAATGTCTCTTTAATGCTTTACAAGGTTGTCATCTTACACTCCATGTGTGGCCTCTTTTGTATGCTTGCATGTTTAGACCACTTAGATGCCATCTAGGTGTGTCCTTAGCTTTGTTTAGGTCTTCCCTGGACCTATTTTAAGTCCTTTTATCCTTGTGAGGCTTGTTTGAGTTAGCCATGGTTTAAGCCCTCTTAGGCTTTCCTTGAATCTTGGACCATTGTTGCATGTTTAGCTTGTCTCGTTTACTTGGTTTGGTACCTTTATAACATGATTTTCAGAGCTTTCTATGCATGCTATGTGTCCATGTTTATCTTCTTTTAAGTGTGCTTAAAAGTTGTCTCTTTGATGCTTAAGTGTTGGTCCATTTACATGCATGCTTGTATGTGCATTTGGCCCCATCCTCATAGCTTTTGGCCACTGTTTTGGGCCTAGTATAGGGTTGCCCAAATTGGTATAAGTCCATTGTTTGCATGTTGTCGCATGCTCACCTTGTGTGTTGTCATATACTTAGCCTATTACATGTGTTGCATGCTTCGATCGCTTTGCATTTGGCACGCATTCTCTTGGCTAAGTTGCCTAACATGTTGTCCATGTTGCACCTTGCATGCTTGCATGGTTGAGCTTGCATAGTTATTCCATGTCTTGCATACTTATTTGCTTAGGTTGTGTGCCTATTGCATGGTTACTTGTTTGCATCTCATGTTACACACTTAGCTCACATGTCTAGGTTGCATATCATTGCATGCATCTTTCACCTCTTGATCAAGCCATGATAGAGGTTGAAAGCCCCTTGGTATGTTTCTATGCATTACATTTCATTTGAACTCAAAATGCATGACTTGGTTCCTTGAGCCATCACGCATTGAAATGTGTTGGTGGTCCGAGAATCAAGGAACATACCCCTTTGAGTCACAAACATGATAAGGGATGTGTTGGTGCACACATTTGCTTGAAATATATTGCCATGCCTTGTTTTGCCCTCTGCTGCTGTCAAAACAGGTTCTGCAGGAAGACTTGGCCGGTCGACTACATGGAGTGCCGACCGACCAATTATTGATGGTCGAGAGCTCAACAAATGGTCGATGACCATCCGGAAATGGTCGGTGGGGTTTCCACTTGGTCAGTTGTGATCCACAGTGTCCATGGAGCATACCTTGGGAGTTGTGCAATTTTCAGAGGAGCAGGGCAGGGGAAACAGAGGCAAACTTGTGCATGTTGGTGGGTTTCCGAGCGGAACCGAGTGCGCATGCATTGGACCCTCTTCCCGAGGCTGATTCTTACTGCTTAATTAGCTTAGTTAATTTGCTTAACTAGTTAATTGTCTGTAATATTTAATTAGCTTGTAGGTTAATTAATTTGTATATTCTTTTGGTCCCTCCGAGCGAGAGCGAATTTGTAATAAGTGTGGGTGCGTGTGTGCACGTCTTCCAATCCCCACTTCTTTCTCCCTTTTACTTACCTGCTTTTGATGGTAAGTATTAAGGCATATTTACTTTAGCATACCTTATGCTATGCATGCATGCACCATTCATCAGTATTGCATGTACCGGGCTCGGCGCGTCATGCTAATTGCATAAGTATTTCAAATCTAACTTGAATACATGCCATCTGTCGCATTTCACATGCCATTTATAGATTAGCCAAGCCTATTCTAGTGACATTCTGTATGCGATGCATTAGCCATTTTAACATGAACTAGGATCATGCATGATTACTAACTAGTTCATTGTATTGGCACGGAGTACGATGTAAGTATTTATGCTTTAGCATCTCGC
>NW_021025772.1:1009402-1040650 GCF_004153795.1 Camellia sinensis
TTCCTTAATCTGTTAGGCTTGTCCGAGTCAGGTGGGGAGAAGGTATTGGTTTTCAGCCACCGTCTCCGGCCGCTTAAGCTACAAAAACACAAATAAACGGCTGCAACATGTGGCTGTTAACCTCAAAATTTTGCGTAAACACAGACAACAACACGCAGAATTTCCCAACACATATACAGATTTTGAAACAGACAAAAGAAAGGACACACATCAAAATTTTGCATTTCGTTCACATAGCTTACAATTAAAATAATTATGTGTACAAGCGATAAATGCATAATTTCCCAAATATTGAAGAGGAAGGACTACATTATGTTTTTCATTTAGGGCTGAAGGACTATACGCACATACTTTTATGAAGGCCTGACTACAAAGGACAAAGAAGCAACTGAACTATTTCATGACGGGGTTAAACAATCAGGACACGATTCTGCTGTCAGAGAAATTGGTGCTCATCCCAGGCACAAAAACCAGATGAAACCCCATCCATCAAGTTGAGGGCTTCAATTTCCTACTGAGCAACTTGGTTGCAGAGAATCGAGGTGGCTGCATCCTAGCTCATGCTCCATTACCTTCGGGTGGTCAGACAGTGGGCAGATCAGAGAAGAATACTTTTCCGGGCGTACAAGCAAGTTTCATCAATTGTATGTCACAATAAAACAAGCAAGGAAATTGAAGCCCTCAACTTGATGGTTGGCCTTTCCAACAACTTAAGCGGCCGGAGACGATGGCTGAAAACCAATACCTTCTCCCCACCTGAATCGGACAAGTCTAACAGATTAAGGAAGAAGTTTGCCTTCAGTCCTTCTCTAATATCCAACTTTTCTAAGATGTGGTCCATCCGGGCATCGTCAATGCCCTCTGTTTCTATGGTTGACATGTCTGTAGGTGAACTCTTTAGGAGGGATATCAACTGTCCGTGCACATACAGTGTGCTCCCATCCCAGGTGATGTTCAACTTATTAACTACGTTGTTCAGTTCTTCAACTTCACGAACTGTCGTAAGGGTGAGGTGAAGAAATTCAGAAAAGTCAACAAGCCCAAGCAATTCACGAAGAAAATCTCATTCGTAGAAATGGACAACCTTGCCTGCCATTGCACGCAACTTTTGAATGACGGTTACCTTTCTCTTGAAGTTATCATCTTGCATATATATACAACAGTTACATTTGAAGAGGAAGGTAGCTGTCATTCATGAGTTGCGGGCTGTCTGGACTTTATTGAGCGAGTTCATGAAATGCGTACTCTCATTTGTCCTTTTTTATGACCTTCGTGCAAAATGAGAATGGATGGGTACGTTAGTAATATTTGTTGGCAGGCAGTGGCAGTCTTGCTTGTTTCATTGTCACATATAATTGATGAAACTTGCTTGTACGCCCGGAAAAGTATTCTTCTCTGATCTGCCCACTGTCTGAGCACCCGAAGCTAATGGAGCATAGGCCAAGATGCAGCCACCTCGATTCTCTGCAACCAAGTTGCTCAGTAGGAAATTGAAGGCCTCAACTTGATGGCTGGCCTTTCCAACAACTTAAGCGGCTGGAGACGATGGCTGAAAACCAATACCTTCTCCCCACCTGAGTCGGACAAGCCTAACAGATTAAGGAAGAAGTTTGCCATTGCCTGCAAACAAATATTACTAACGTACCCATCCATTCTCATTCTGCACGAAGGTCATAAAAAAGACAAATGAGAGTACGCATTTCATTTCTACGCTCAATAAAGTCCAGACAGCCCGCAACTCATGAATGACAGCTACCTTCCTCTTGAAATGTAACTGTTGTATATATATGCAAGATGATAACTCCAAGAGAAAGGTAACCGTCATTCAAAAGTTGCGTGCAATGGCAGGCAATGTTGTCCATTTCTATGAATGATATTTTCTTCGTGAATTGCCTGGGCTTGTTGACTTTTCTGAATTTCTTCACCTCACCCTTACGATAGTTCGTGAATTTGAAGAACTGAACAACGTAGTTAAGAAGTTGAACATCACCTGGGATGGGAGCACACTGTATGTGCACGCACAGTTGAGATCCCTTCTAAAGAGTTCACCTACAGACACGTCAACCACAGAAACAGAGGGCATTGACGATGCCCGGATGGACCACATCTTAGAAAAGTTGGATATTAGAGAAAGACTGAAGGCAAACTTCTTCCTTAATCTGTTAGGCTTGTCCGAGTCAAGTGGGGAGAAGGTATTGGTTTTCAGCCATCGTCTCCGGCCGCTTAAGTTGTTGGCAGGGCCAGCCATCAAGTTGAGGGCTTCAATTTCCGACTGAGCAACTTGGTTGCAGAGAATCAAGGTGGGTGCATCCTGGCCCATGCTCCATTACCTTTGGGTGCTCAGACAGTGGGCAGATCAGAGAAGAATACTTTTTCGGGCGTACAAACAAGTTTCATCAATTGTATGTGACAATGAAACAAGCAAGACTGCCACTGCCTGCCAACAAATATTACTAACGTACCCATCCATTCTCATTCTGCACGAAGGTCATAAAAAAGACAAATGAGAGTACGCATTCATGAACTCGCTCAATAAAGTCCAGACAGCCCGCAACTCATGAATGACAGCTACCTTCCTCTTCAAATGTAAATGTTGTATATATATGCAAGATGATAACTTCAAGAGAAAGGTAACCGTCATTCAAAAGTTGCGTGCAATGACAGGCAAGGTTGTCCATTTCTACAAATGAGATTTTCTTCGTGAATTGCCTGGGCTTGTTGACTTTTCTGAATTTGTTCACCTCACCCTTACGATAGTTCGTGAAGTTGAAGAACTGAACAACTTCGTTAAGCAGTTGAAATCACCTGGGATGGGAGCACACTGTATGTGCACACATAGTTGAGATCCCTCCTAAAGAGTTCACCTACAGACATGTCAACCACAGAAACAGAGGGCATTGACGATGCTCAGATGGACCACATCTTAGAAAAGTTGGATATTAGAGAAGGACTGAAGGTAAACTTCTTCCTTAATCTGTTAGGGTTGTCCGACTCAGGTGGGGAGAAGGTATTGGTTTTCAGCCATCGTCTCCGGCCGCTTAAGTTGTTGGAAAGGCTAGCTATGAAAGTGAACGCTTCAACTCTTGATTCAGAATTGGGTGTGGGAACGAATAGCTCTCTACAAAATTTGGAAATCGTTATCCTCATTTCAACTCTTTCAATTGGCTTTTCTATGTTTTAAGTTGAATACCGTCAACTATGCATGAACTTCAGCACTGAAAGAAAGAGTTGTTTATTGTGTTACCCGGACTTGGGTACGGGTGCCGGGTGCGGTATGTATGTACAGGTCCGACTCATTAAATCTTAACCCTACATTCAATGGTACACGGTGTGGGGAAAAAAGATCATATTTTTAATCTAATATGTGACATAAAATGGTACTATATGTAACTCACGGTGTCAAAATCACATTTATAGTAATTTCACAATAATTTGCACATATAATAATTGTGTTTTATACAATTATATAAGAAGTGTCCGTTGAAAAGTATCCGACACATATCCCATACCCTTGTCCGACTCTCAGGTGTCCGACACAGGTATTTGATCTATTTTGCAGAGTCCGTGTACCACAGATTGTTTCTAAACATAAGTTCTGGCAATATAAAATCACCGAGTACTACAAAATTGAAAGCAGAATTCAACCGAGTGTGCTATCTGTTGCGGAAACAAGATTAGTCATTGTTTGTTTATTGAGTTTCTTATTTTTGCTTTTTTGGCTACTCGAACAAAAAAAAAATTTTTTTCCCGTGCCAACATTACACAATTTTTTTTTAAAGTCTTCTTTCGTTATATATAACCCAACCTAACAAGTTCGCCATGTAAATGCAGAACACCTTTTATTCTTGTTGCTAACTACTATCATACCTATGTTCAACTTGCAGCACTGATAGCAGAGGGAAGACTTCCTATTCGGAAAGGAGAAAATACAAAAATCGAGTAAAGAACAGTTCCTATTGGGTCCATTTCGGTTAGCAGAGGGAAGAGTTCCTATTCGAATAGCACAAAATACGAAAATGGAGTACAGAACAGTTCCTATTGGGTTCATTTCGGTTAGCAGAGGGAAGAGTTCCTATTCGAATAGCACAAAATACCAAAATGGAGTACAGAACAGTTCCTATTGGGTCGATTTCGGGTTGGGTGTGAAGGTATATGCGAATGATAGAAGACAAACAAGGAGACAGATAATGTACCAGCACGAAATAAAGGAAATACCAACCGGATCAGACGAACCGACGGTGGTGCTCGATTAACCCTTGCGGTTGTGCTCCACCGACAAAAATCAACTTAAAAAAAGTATTTATGCATCCACTTCCATGGCTAGCCTTCCCAAGAACTTAAGCTCAGCACTCAAATATTGTTCTCTGTAAAACCCTACAGCTACGGGGAAATGGAACAACGGAGAGACGGGCAGAGAGAAAGACAAACAAAGAGAGAGGTCCGAGATGGAAGAGAGACGGACGGGCCGACGGAACTTACACCTCTTCTGAACACTTCGGCAATTTTTAAAGTTTTATACTTGTTCTGACAACTTACACCTTTTAATGAAAACTGACATCATTTATAAATTAATTTTCTTCATAAAAGTTACACCTTGGAACTTCTATCTTTACATTAATTTTCTTAATAAAAGTTACACCTTAGATCTTTTCTAAAAACGAAACATTCAGCTTTATTGGGATTGGTCTTCTTTGGGAACTTATATCTTTTGTAAAAACGAAACATTCAGCTTCGATGATTGGTCTTCTTTGGGAACTTGTACCTTTTGTAAAAACTCACAAAGTTTACAACTATTCCTAAATTTTACACCTTTCCTAAAAATTTACACCTTCTCTTGGAAATATTTACAACTTCTTAAAAAATTACACATTTTGTGGAAAAACCTTTTTCATAAAATTTACACTTATTATTTCAAGTTACACCTTTAGTGAAAAACAAAACTTACATCTTTTCTATGGTCATTTACACCTTCTTCGGACAAACATACACCATATTTGAAAAGGTTATACCTTTTGTCAAATAATTTCTTTTAACAAACTTTATCAAAAGCTTATTTTCCATAAAATGTGTAAATTTTCAAAAAAGGTCTAACTGTCTTCACCAAAGATGTAACTCCTATTTAAAAGGTGTAAATTTTTTTAAACATGTTTGCTTCACAAAAGGAGTACATTTTTAAAAGAGGTGTAAGCTTTTAAAATAAGGTGTAAACTTGCTGGAAACATATTTTCCATAGAATGTGTAAATTTTTTAAAAAGGTGTAAGTTTTGCTGGCAGAAAAGTTGTAATATCCCATAAAAAGTGTAAATTTTATGAAAAAAGTTATTCACAAAAGCAGTAACCATTCAAAAACGGTGTAAGCATTCCCACAAAAAGGTGTAATCATTCAGAAAAGGTTTATGTTTTTAACAAAAGGCATAAATTTTGTTTAAATACTCCTTCCATGCAAGGTGTATATTTTCAAAAACATGTATGTAGTTTTCACAAAACATGAAAGTTGTCACAATGGTGTAACTTCCCATTGAAGGTTTAAATTTTAGGAAAATATAATTCAGATTTCCATAAAAGGTGTAAACATGTTCAGAAAAGATGTAACTTATTTCAAAAAAGGTGTAAGTTCTGTTCTCAGAAAAAGTGTAAGTTCCAATAAGACGTGTAAATTTTTTAATAGACATGATTTTTAATAAATTAGTAACTTCTCACAAAAGGTTTAAGTATTTCAACGAAAAGGTCTAAATTTTATAAAATAAATTATTTCACAAATGTGTAACCTTTCACAAATAGTGTAAGTTTTTTCACAAGGGATGTGAGTAACTTCGCAAAACGTGTAAGTTCCGTTTTTCCCCCCAAAACCTGGAAGTTCCTAAAAACCAATCACACTGTATTTGTCTTGTTCAAATAATGGCAATGTGAGAGAGAAGGGCGTTTCGGAGGGCTTGGCCTTTCTCTGAGTAGAACTTCGTTTCAGAGACGACTAGTTTGGGAGGGCTTGGAATAGCGACTCCAAGTCCAAATCCAACCAAGTATGTCAATGTAAAAGAGAACCGTTTTTAATATAGAGCAACAAACAGATAGAGAGAGAGAGAGAGAGAGAGACTGAGATCAACAGACATAAAGACCTAGATGGACACTGATCGACAGAGCAGCCACTCCGAGATCGACAGAGGGACCGAAATCGATAGAGATCGACAGAGAAGAGACCCACATGGACACAGACAGACCAAGATCGCTGGAGACAGACCGAGATAAACAGGGATCGACAGAGAGAGACCGACATCGACGGAGAATAGGCCGACATCGACACAGAGAGACCAAGATCGATAGCCAGAGAGAAAAAAACCTTTGATTTGCGGCGGCGGTGCCAGTGGAGGTGCCGATCTCAGAAGGCTGTGAGCACCGGAGGCCACCGACGCTTGGGTGGTCAGCGGGGGTCACGAACCCTTTGATTTGTTCAGTGGTTGTCCCAATTTGTTTATGAACACTTCGAAATGTTACTCCTTTTCTGTTTACTACGAATACTTTGAAATGAACACTTGATGTTACTCCATCTGTGTTTACGAACATTTTGAAATGAACGCTTTGTTACTCCATTTGTGGTTATGAACACTTTGAAATGTTACTCCTTCATACTTTTCGTGAAAATACTTACACCATTTTTGAAAAGTTACTCCTTTTGTTCAAGAATTCTTACCGTTTGTGAGCGGCAACTTAAAGCTTCGTCGGAAGTCACTTATACCATTTATAAAAAAAAAAATTCATCAAATTTACAAATTTTGCTTAAGCTTACACCTTTTCGTGGAAGGGCTTACACCATTTTTGAAAAGTTACTCCTTTTGTGTAAGAATTTTTGGCATAACATTGCGGCAACTTAAAGCTTCGTCGGAAGTCACTTATACCATTTGTAAAAAGATAAATTCATCAAATTTACACCTTGCTTCAGCTTATTCTAATGTGATATAGTGATAATCAGTATATTGACCAATTCACATGGGGATAAAATATAATTTTCCCTATTCGTAATATATCTTCTACAAGTGGAAGAAAAAAAGAGAAAAAAACAAAACAATCACATAAATATCTATTTGGTTTTTTTTTTTTTTAAATGAACTATACTTGGTTTAGCTTGGTGCAGCCATTATTACTTGCACTATGCAAACACCCAGACCAAGGCCAACCCTGAGGTATGGCCAGAAAGGCATTAGCCTCTGAATTCTGTCTAAAAAATAGTGCTCCCAAATGATATAGTTCTCATGTTAGGTACAATTAATTGAAATGAACTGAAATGAAATAATCATTTCATTATAATGTTTATTTTCACGTTCAGTTCACTAAAAAAAATGATCAAAAAATATATTATAAACAAAATTATTTTTCACCATTGTGAGAGGCTAAGTAACAACAATTCTATTTGGTATCAAAAAATATATTATAAAAAAATTATTGTTCACCATTGTGAGAGGCTAAGGAATAACAATTCTATTTGGTTCAATTTCATTTCAGTGAAGCAAATATTACTTTATTGATGAGTAACTTTTCAAAAAAAATATAAGCACTTCCACGAGAAGGTAAAACCTTATGCAAAAGGTGTAAATTTGATGATTTTTTTTTTCCCAAAAGGTGTAAGTGACTTCCGAATAAAGCTTTAAGTTGGGGTTTCACAAAAGGTGTAAGTTGGAAGAAAAAGTATAAGTGTTATGCCAAAAATTCTTACACAAAAGGAGTACATTTTCAAAAATGGTGTAAACACTTCCACGAAAAGGTGTAAGCTTAAGCAAAATGTGTAAATTTTATGAATTTTTTTTTTTCACAAATGGTATAAGTGACTTCCGACGAAACTTTAAGTTGGGCTTTCACAAAAGGTGTAAGTTCGAAGACAAAGTATAAATGTTATACCAAAAGTTCTTACACCAAAGGAGTAACTTTTCAAAAATGGTGTAAGCACTTCCACGAAAAGGTGTAAGCTTAAGGAAAATGTGTAAATTTGATGATTTTTTTTTTCCACAAAAGGTGTAACTTCGGAGAAAAAGTATAAATCTTATGACAAAAATTCTTACACAAAAGGTTTAAGTTGGGCTTTCACAAACGGTGTAAGTTCGAAGAAAAAGTATAAATCTTATGCCACAAAGAGATGTAAGTAACTTCGCAAAACGTCTAAGTTCCGTTTTTTCCCCCCGAAAACCTGTAAGTTCCTAAAATCCAATCACACTATATTTGTCTTGTTCAGATAATGGCAATGTGAGAGAGAAGGGCGTTTCGGAAGGCTTGGCCTTTCTCCCAGTAGAACTCTGTTTCAGAGAAGACGAGTCTAGGAGGGCTTGGAATAGCGACTCCGAGTCCAAATCCAACCAAGTATGTCAATGTAAAAGAGAACCGTTTTTAATATAGAGCAACGGACAGACAGAGAGAGAGAGAGAGAGAGAGACTGAGATCAACAGACATAGAGACCTAGATGGACACTGATCGACAGAGGGACCGAAATCGACAGAGATCGACAGAGAAGAGACCCACATGGACACAGATAGACCAAGATCGTTGGAGACAGACCAAGATAAATAGGGATCGACAGAGAGAGACCGACATCGACACAGAGAGTCCAAGATCGATAGCCAATCTTTCAAAAAAAACCTTTGATTTGCGGCGGCGGTGCAAGTGGAGGTGCCGATCTCAGAAGGCTGTGAGCACCGGAACCCACCGACGCTTGGGTGGTCAGCGGGGGTCACGAACCCTTTGATTTGTTCAGTGGTTGTCTCAATTGGTTTATGAAGACTTCGAAAGGTTACTCCTTTTGTGTTTACTACTTTGAGATGAACATATGTTACTCCTTCTGTGTTTACGAACATTTTGAAATGAACCCTTTGTTACTCCTTTTCTGGTTATCAACACTTTGAAATGTTACTCCTTCATACTTTTCGTGAAAATATTTACATCATTTTTGAAAAGTTACTCCATTTGTGTAAGAATTGTTGGCATAAGATTTATACTTTTTCTTCGAACTGACACCTTTTGTGAAAGCCCAACTTAAAGCTATTTCGGAAGTCACTTGTACCTTTTGTGGAAAAAAAAAAATTCATGAAATTTGCACATTTTGCTTAAGCTTACACCTTTTCCTGAAAATACTTACACTATTTTTGAAAAGTTACTCCTTTTGTGTAAGAATTTTTGGCATAACATTTATACTTTTGTGCTTATATACTCTTTCACAAAAAGTGTAAGTTTGAAGAAAAAGTATAAATCTTATGACAAAAATTATTTCACAAAAGGAGTAACTTTTCAAAAAAAATATATGCACTTCCACGAAAAGGTATAAGCTGAAACAAAAGGTGTAAATTTGATGAATTTATTTTTTCACAAAAGGTATAAGTGACTTCCGAAAAGCTATAAGTTGGGCTTCCACAAAAGGTGTAAGTTCGAAGAAAAGGTATAAATCTTATGCCAAAAATTCTTACACAAAAAAGAGTAACTTTTCAAAAAAAAATATAAGCACTTCCACGAAAAGGTATAAGCTGAAGCAAAAGGTGTAAATTTGATGAATTTATTTTTTCACAAAAGGTATAAGTGACTTCCGAAAAAGCTTTAAGTTGGGCTTCCACAAACGGTGTAAGTTCGAAGAAAATTAATAAATCTTATGCGAAAAATTCTTACACAAAAGGAGTAACTTTTCAAAAAAAATATAAGCACTTCCGAAAGAGCTTTAAGTTGGGCTTCCACAAAAGGTGTAAGTTCTAAGCAAAAGGTATAAATCTTATGCCAAAAATTCTTACACAAAAGGAGTAACTTTTCAAAAAAAATATAAGCAGTTCCACGAAAAGGTATAAGCTTAAGCAAAATGTGTAAATTTGATGAATTTTTTTTTTCACAAAAGGTATAAGTGACTTCCGAAAGAGCTTGAAGTTGGGCTTTCACGAAAGGTGTAAGTTCGAAGAAAAGGTATAAATCTTATGCCAAAAATTCTTACACAAAAGGAGTAACTTTTCAAAAAAAAAAAAATATAAGCACTTTCACGAAAAGGTATAAGCTTAAGCAAAAGGTGTAAATTTGATGAATTTATTTTTTCACAAAAGGTATAAGTGACTTCTGAAAAACCTTGAAGTTGGGCTTTCACAAAAGGTGTAAGTTCGAAGAAAATGTATAAATCTTATGCCAAAAATTCTTACACAAAAGGAGTAACTTTTTAAAAAAAATATAAGTAGTTCCACGAAAAGGTATAAGCTTAAGCAAAAGGTGTAAATTTGATGAATTTATTTTTTTACAAAAGGTATAAGTGACTTCCGAAAAACCTTTAAGTTGGGCTTTCACAAAAGGTGTAAGTTCGAAGAAAATGTATAAATGCTATGCCAAAAAATCTTATACAAAAGGAGTAACTTTTCAAAAAAAATATAAGCACTTCCACGAAAAGGTATAAGCTTAAGCAAAAGGTGTAAATTTGATGAATTTATTTTTTCACAAAAGGTATAAGTGACTTCCAAAAAGGTTTTAAGTTGGACTTTCACAAAAGGTATAAGTTTGGAGAAAACGTATAAATCTTATGCCACAAAGAGATGTAAGTAACTTCGCAAAACGTCTAAGTTCCGTTTTTTTTGTAAGTTCCTAAAATCCAATCACACTGTATTTGTCTTGTTCAGATAATGGCAATGTGAGAGAGAAGGGCGTTTCGAATGGCTTGGCCTTTCTCCCAGTAGAACTCTGTCTCAGAGAAGACGAGTCTGGGAGGGCTTGGAATAGCGACTCCGAGCCCAAATCCAACCAAGTATGTCAATGTAAAAGAGAACCGTTTTTAATATAGAGCAACAGACAGAGAGAGAGAGAGAGAGAGAGAGAGACTGAGATTAACAGACATAGAGACCTAGATGGACACTGATCGACAGAGAGACCGAAATCGACAGAGATCGACAGAGAAGAGACCCACATGGACACAGACAGACCAAGATCGTTGGAGACAGACCGAGATAAATAGGGATCGACAGAGAGAGACCGACATTGACACAGAGAGACCAAGATCGATAGCCAATCTTTCAAAAACCTTTGATTTGCGGCGGCGGTGCCAGTGGAGGTGCCGATCTCAGAAGGCTGTGAGCACCGGAGACCACCGACGCTTGGGTAGTCAGCGGGGGTCACGACCCTTTGATTTGTTCAGTGGTTGTCTCAATTGGTTTATGAAGACTTCGAAATGTTACTCCTTTTGTGTTTACTACTTTGAGATGAACATATGTTACTCCTTCTGTGTTTACTAACATTTTGAAATGAACCCTTTGTTACTCCTTTTCTGGTTATCAACACTTTGAAATGTTACTCCTTCATACTTTTCGTGAAAATATTTACACAATTTTTGAAAAGTTACTCATTTTATGTAAGAATTGTTGACATAAGATTTATACTTTTTCTTCGAACTTATACCGTTTGTGAAAGTCCAATTTAAAGCTTTTTCGGAAGTCACTTATACCTTTTGTGAAAAAATAAATTCATCAAATTTACAACTTTTGCTTAAGCTTATACCTTTTCGTGGAAGTGCTTATATTTTTTTTGAAAAGTTACTCCTTTTGTGTAAAAATTTTGGGCATACATTTATACTTTTGTGCTTATATACTCTTTCACAAAAGGTGTAAGTTTGAAGAAAAAGTATAAATCTTATGTACAAAAATTATTTCACAAAAGGAGTAACTTTTCAAAAAAATATAAGCACTTCCACGAAAAGGTATAAGCTGAAACAAAAGGTGTAAATTGATTGAATTTATTTTTTCACAAAAGGTATAAGTGACTTCCGAAAAAGCTTTAAGTTAGGTTTCCACAAAAGGTATAAGTTCGAAGAAAATGTATAAATCTTATGCCAAAAATTTTTACACAAAAGGAGTAACTTTTCAAAAAAAAATATAAGCACTTCCCGAAAGGTATAAGCTTAAGCAAAAGGTGTAAATTTGATGAATTTATTTTTCAACAAAGGTTATAAGTGACTTCCGAAAAAGTTTTAAGTTGGGCTTCCACAAACGGTGTAAGTTCGAAGAAAAGGTATAAATCTATGCCAAAAATTCTTACCAAAAGGAGTAACTTTTTCAAAAAAAGTATAAGCACTTCCACGAAAAGGTATAAGCTTAAGCAAACGGTGTAAATTTGATGAATTTTATTTTTTCACAAAATGTATAAGTGACTTCCGAAAAACCTTGAAGTTGGGCTTTCACAAAAGGTATAAGTTCGAAGAAAATGTATAAATCTTATGCCAAAAATTCTTACACAAAAGGAGTAACTTTTCAAAAAAAATATAAGCAGTTCACGAAAATGTATAAACTTAAGCAAAAGGTGTAAATTTGTTGAATTTATTTTTTCACAAAAGGTATAAGTGACTTCCAAAAACCTTTAAGTTGGGCTTTCAAAAAGGTGTAAGTTCGAAGAAAATGTATAAATCTTATGCCAAAAATTCTTACACAAAAGGAGTAACTTTTCAAAAAAAATATAAGCAGTTCCACGAAAATGTATAAACTTAAGCAAAAGGTGTAAATTTGTTGAATTTATTTTTTCACAAAAGGTATAAGTGACTTCCAAAAAACCTTTAAGTTGGGCTTTCACAAAAGGTGTAAGTTCGAAGAAAATGTATAAATCTTATGCCAAAAATTCTTACACAAAAGAAGTAACTTTTCAAAAAAAATATAAGCAGTTCCACGAAAATGTATAAGCTTAAGCAAAAGGTGTAAATTTGATGAATTTATTTTTTCACAAATGGTATAAGTGACTTCCAAAAAAGCTTTAAGTTGGACTTTCACAAAAGGTGTAAGTTCGGAGAAAACGTATATATCTTATGCCACAAAGAGATGTAAGTAACTTCGCAAAACGTCTAAGTTCTATTTTTTTTGTAAGTTCCTAAAATCCAATCACACTGTATTTGTCTTGTTCAGATAATGGCAATGTGAGAGAGAAGGGCGTTTTGGAGGGCTTGGCCTTTCTCCCAGTAGAACTCCGTTTCAGAGAAGAGGAGTCTGGGAGGGCTTGGAATAGCGACTCCGAGCCCAAATCCAACCAAGTATGTCAATGTAAAAGAGAACCGTTTTTAGGCCAAGTTTGGCAACTCTTAAAAAATCTAAAAAGTCACTATCATATTTAAATCACATCATCTTATTTAAGTCACATCACCTCTCTAACACATCACTTCAAACCCAACCCAAACCCAACCCATATTTCATAAAAAGTCAAAAAGTGCACTTATTTAGTCTTCCCAAACTTGGCCAGTATAGAGCAACGGACAGAGAGAGAGAGAGAGAGATAGACTGAGATCAACAGACATAGAGACCTAGATGGACACTGATTGACAGAGGGACCGAAATCGACAGAGATCGATAGAGAAGAGACCCACATGGACACAGACAGACCAAGATCGCTGGAGACAGACCAAGATAAATAGGGATCGACAGAGAGAGACCGACATCGACACAGAGAGACCAAGATCGATAGCCAATCTTTCAAAAAACCTTTGATTTGCGGCGGCGGTGCCAGTGGAGGTGCCGATCTCAGAACAGGAGCCACCGACGCTTGGGTGGTCAGCGGGGGTCACGACCCTTTGATTTGTTCAGTGGTTGTCTCAATTGGTTTATGAACACTTCAAAATGTTACTCCTTTTGTGTTTACTAATTTGAGATGAACATATGTTACTCCTTCTGTGTTTACGAACATTTTGAAATGAACCCTTTGTTACTCCTTTTCTAGTTATCAACACTTTGAAATGTTACTCCTTCGTTAATATATTTACACCATTTTGGAAAAGTTACTCCTTTTGTGTAAGAATTTTTGGCATAAGATTTATACGTTTTCTTCGAACTTACACCTTTTGTGAAAGCCCAACTTAAAGCTTCGTCGGAAGTCACTTATAGCATTTGTGATAAAAAAAACAAAATATTTACACATTTAGCTTAAGCTTACACCTTTTCGTGGCAGGGCTTACACCATTTTTGAAAAGTTACTCCTTTTGTGTAAGAATTTTTGACTTAAAGCTTCGTCAGAAGTCACTTATAGCATTTGTGGAAAAAAAAAACATAAAATTTACACATTTTGCTTAAGCTTACACCTTTTCCTGAAAAGACTTACACCATTTTTGAAAAGTTACTCATTTTGTGAAATAATTTTTGTCATAAGATTTATACTTTATCTTCAAACTTACACCTCTTGTGAAAGAGTATATAACCACATGAATTTTTTTTTTCATAAAAGGTATAAGTGACTTCCGAAAATCTTTAAGTTGGGCTTCCACAAAAGGTGTAAGTTTGAAGCAAAATGTATAAATGTTATGCCAAAAATTCTTACACAAAAGGAGTAACTTTTCAAAAATGGTGTAAGTCTTTTCAGGAAAAGGTGTAAGCTTAAGCAAAAGGTGCAAATTTCATGAATTTTTTTTTTCATAAAAGGTATAAGTGACTTCCGAAAATCTTTAAGTTGGGCTTCCACAAAAGGTGTAAGTTTGAAGCAAAAAGTATAAATGTTATGCCAAAAATTCTTACACAAAAGGAGTAACTTTTCAAAAAATGATGTAAGTATTTTCACGAAAAGGTGTAAGCTTAAGCAAAATGTATAAGTTTTCGTTTGTTTACACCTTTGGTAAGTCAACTCACAAAAGGAGTAAGTGTTCATAAAAGGTGTAAATGATTTCACAGAAGGCGTAAGTTTTCAGAAAAAAGGTGTAACTTTTCAGAAATCAGTTACGCCTTTTTCTGAAATTCCTTACGCCTTTCGTGAAAATATACCCCTTTTGTGAAAACTAATACATTTTTTGTGACCATTTACACTTTTAGTCATATAATATATTATTTTATTAATTTACCTGGAAAGTGACCTGCTTAGCAGGTCACCAATGTGTAAGTTTTCAAATATTTTGATATAACTCAATACATACAAATGTGTAAATGCAAAATAGAAGGGTGTAAGTGCCTTGCATACCATATGCAAGGTACACTTGAGAAAAGTCCATTAATCTAGTGAAAAAGGTGTTTAAAAAGGGAATATAGGCACCGAAAACTAATTACCTATAATTTTTTTTTTTAATTTGAAAAAGGTGCTTAAAAAAGTAATAGACAACGAAAATTAATAACTTATAAATTTGCTTTTCACGTACAGACCATTGATATTTGAGATCATTTTGGATTGGTTAGGAGTCACGCGGTTTGGTTTTGGACGATTTGGTTAATGCTTTGAATCTGTTTGCATATATGTGATTTGCCTGCAGTGTAGGTTATAATTTGTGCAGACAGAGCTCGTAGATGTGTGCACGGTTTGCAGGTTGGATCTTTTTTCTTTAAAAATTTATTTTTGGATTTTTTTTTTCGTTTTGTAAATATTTATTTTAAGTCCTTTTTTTCTATTTTCTAAAATGCTCAACATTAATAATTAATAAATTAAAATTTATAAAATGAAAAACATAACAAAATTAATTCTTAACACAGGCAAATCATTCAAAATCCTAAATTTTTAAATAAAACCATAAACTAACACAAGCACATCTTTCAAAATCCTAAACTAAATCATCAAAATCATTCACTACCCAACAATACAATTAAAGTTAGGCAAATTAGGGGTTTGTTTGTTGGGCAAAAATATTTAGAATAGGATGAATGAAATCAACAGTTTAGGATTTAAAATTAAAAAATTAAAAATTAAAAAAATGAGTCTGAGTGCAAGCGAGGTCTTGTTGGTGCGGGTAAAAATTGCAACCCACCCGCAACCTGCAATAATGTCATATTCCAAATAGCATCCGCGCCGCATTGTGTCTACGAAATTACCCATTTGTATGCGGATCGATTCATGTTAGGCGAATTGTGCGCTTTGAATAACCCTGTACCCAGTCCTAAATTACACCATTTCACGTATAAAATTAATATTTTTATTTCATTATAAATGATAGAGAAATATCTTTAGTAATAACTTTTTTTAAAATTAAAAATGGTTAATGAAATTTAAAAAAATTATAAAGATGTAATAGTTATAAATCATTAATTTTAAATTTGATGATGCTTAAGTTGTTTTAGGAAGATGGTTAAAAACTTATTTTTTTGTTTTGCTTTTTTAAAAAATCGTGAAAAATTATAAGAGATAATATGTCCTAAAATGAATTAAAAACTAAAATATGACTTTTAATCATATTTTTAAAATAAGTCTAAATAAATACACTTATTTACTATAAATTGTCACACTATCCCCAAACAATACTTCTATCAAAACTAGCTTTCCCTTTTTTTTATTATTATTTTTCTTTATTCCTCGCTAGGTTACGTAATCCCCCATTCTCTCCAAACCACTCCATTCAAAAAAGTCATAAAGCATCATCTATCTGTCAATTTTTTATATTTTCTTCTTGTTTTAATTAAAAAAAGGTAGTAACACCATCGATATTTCTTTATCATGATCAATATTTTTTACATTTTTTGAACTTGCTTTAATTAAAAAAGATGTGGTTACACCATCAATATTTCTTTATCATGGTCATTTCATTAAACAACAAACTTATACTTAATTTTGAACAAAAGTAAAACACCTACTGGCCATGTATATACCAAAAATCTCCCTTCATTAGAGGTTGTTGTTGGAGCCGTGAAGCCATTATAATTTTTATTTTGATGATTTAAATTATTTATTTTATAAAATTTTAGGAGTAAACTTTTCATAAAAAAATCTAATTGATCCAATATTCACAATTATATAATTTTTAATTATTTTTTAAATAAAATAAATAGCAAATATAATTTTGAAAATATACTATTCATTTTCTAAGACAATATGTAATAAAATTTTATAAATATTGAATCAATCTGATTTTTTTTCATAAATAATCTATACATATTTACAAAATTAACAATTCGAATAGGCTCATGGTGGGTCACACAGGCCTCAATAGCACCTTCTGCCCCAATAGCACCTTCGGTCCAATATTAGATTGACCTTATTTTTTTTGCCGAAAATGAACAATTTTGATCGTTAAGATGGCCACTCACCTACCAAACGGGACGAAGAAGTATATATTACAGTGAAGCATTCATTCTTGGATGACTTTGTGTCGTATGGAACACATGTTTCAGGGATATGTAGAGCATATATACTTTGTCCCAGAGTTAATTTGACAATGACCATAACATCACAATAATTTATAATTATCAACATCAATTTAAATAATCATAATTTACATAGAAATTGGAATCCGAATGTACATATAACCATGAATCATCCAAAGAACAAAAATAAATAAATAAATAAATAAAAAGATAAGTCATACAAGGTACGATCATGAGATGTAACCAATAAGTTACTTTCACATAAAATCCAATAATGAAGATCTTTATTTATGGGGACCAGTCCATTGATCACTTTGTCATCATCACTTTCATCAACCACCCTGTAACTTAGAATATGCCTCCTCAATGATGTTTTATACATATAAATCTCAGGACCTCCTTTAGTTGTCTCTCTTCAATCTTTCTTTACAAAAATCCAGCAATGGGAAATTGTCTATGTTTCTCCTCTTCCTCTAAGCAAAGAAAAACTTTGCCCATTGACACCATTTTCAAGCTTCCCTCTCCAATACCCACTTGGCCACCAGGTTTCAATTTCTATAATCTCAATTCTCTGTACTCAAATCCTTTTTTCTGTCTCTCTGTCTCAATATACTCTCAGTCATATAATTATGTCTTGCAATTCCTACATCTCGAGATCGTCACTGCAAGTACATTAGGACAAATAGACAGAAAAATTTGGGAACAGAGAATCTCAACTCATATCATTGTTAAACTTCATAGTTGTGTGTTTTGTTTTCTTTCTTTCTTCATTAGTTCTCATAATTTTTGGGTTCAAATCACAGGTGGAGGATTTGGAAGTGGAATCATAGATCTAGGAGGGCTTCAAGTTTTTCAGACATCAAATTTCACAGAAGTTTGGGCTACCCATGAAGGTGGACCAGGTGACCTTGGTGCAACATTTTTTGAACCATCCTCAATCCCAGATGGGTTTTTCATGCTTGGCAGCTACAGTCAGCCAAACAACCAGCAACTTTCCGGTTGGGTTCTAGTCGGAAAAGACATCGAAAATGACCCATCAAGCTCAACCCTAAAGGAGCCAGTTGACTACACTCTAGTCTGGACTAGTGAGTCCCTAAAAATTAAACAAGATAGCAATGGTTACATTTGGTCGCCAACACCACCAGATGGTTACATGGCTCTTGGTCATGTTGTCACAACCTCACCAAACAAGCCTTCCCTGACCAAAATCCGATGCGTCCGCTCTGACCTCGCCGACCAAACAGAAACCAGTAATTGGATTTGGGGACAAGGCAGTGATCAGAGCAGCTCAAAGGGTTTCAATGTGTATAGTTTGCAGCCTAGCAAAAGAGGGACCAATGAGCCTACTGTGTCTGTTGGTACATTTATAGCCCAAAACAATGCTTATAACACATCCTTATCTCTAGCTTGTTTGAAAAACAATAAATTTGACTTGTCTTCTATGCCTAATCTAACACAAATCAAAGCATTAGTACAAGCCTACTCTCCATTGATTTACTTTCATCCTAAAGAGACTTACCTTCCCTCTTCTGTGACTTGGTTTTTCAACAATGGGGCATTACTATATACTAAAGGGGATGAATCCAACCCTGTTCCAATTGACCCAAGTGGCTCAAATCTTCCACAAGGGGGCTCAACTGATGATGCATATTGGATAGACCTTCCAATTGATGACAATGCCAAAGAGAGAGTCATGAGAGGGGATTTGCAGAGCTCTGAGGCTTATTTGCACATAAAGCCGATGCTTGGCGCGACTTTCACTGACATAGCTGTGTGGATTTTTTGCCCATTCAATGGACCTGCAACTGCTAAGCTTGAGCTCATTGACATCCCATTAGGGAAGATTGGTGAACATGTTGGTGATTGGGAGCATTTGACATTGAGGGTCAGCAACTTCAATGGGGTGTTGTATAGTGTTTACTTCTCAGAGCATAGTGGAGGGACATGGTTAGATTCTTCATTGCTTGAATTCCAACAAGGTAATGTTGGATTCAATCCTTCATTTATTTACAGTTATTTTGAAATTTAAAATAAAGAGGTACAACTATGGTAAAAATAAAAATTAAAAAAAAAAAAGAATAAAATTTGAACAATTATGTTTGTTCAGGAAAAGTGCCTCTTGGTCATTTGGTTGTGGAGATAAAAACAAGATCAAAATTCTCTCTTTGTTTTTTGGTTGACTTGAGAAAGGCTTGACATTCTGTTGTGACAGATCGTGCAATGTGTTAGACACTGATTTGGGATTGCATCCAAGAGTGAAATTTGACAGAGTCAATATATACCTCCATGAATGGGGTCGAATATGACCTTAAGATAATGACTTGTCATAACTCTTTCACGAACTATTTTATTTTCCTACTTTTATTATTACCAGGGGCTATGTACGCACAATGCGTGTGCTATGAAATCTATAATGAAAGCAGCTGATAGGAGATGAGTAAGAGATATAAAAAATAAGAAGAAGAAGAAATGAAGCAATTGTAGGGTAAATTGGACGTAGAATATTCATTTGGGTTCACACACCAGGTGGATTGTTCCTTTTATAATATAGTAATATACATTTTATGTTTCATGATTTTATTGTTGATATATATTTTCCTGATAGTTAATTTTATATTTAATTGTTTTAGTGTCTAAGTCTCCAACAGGTAACAAACTAGTTGCCTATGCATCCTTGAATGGCCATGCCATGTTCCCAAAACCAGGGCTAGTTTTGCAAGGAGCTACTGGAATTGGATTAAGGAACGACACGGCCAAGAGTGACAATGTCATAGACACCGGAGCAAGGTATTCAGTGGTTTCAGCTGAGCATCTTCAGGGGGAAATTGTTGAGCCACCATGGCTGAACTATGACAGAAAATGGGGCCCAAAATTTGCCTATAATATTGGGGTAGAGGCAAAGAAGGTGGAGAACAAGTTGAAGGGAGATCTGAAATCTGCATTCGAGAGTTTGGTGAACCTTTTACCTAATGAAGTGCTTGGAGAAGAAGGTCCTACTGGCCCCAAGATGAAAAACAATTGGAATGGAGATGAAGTTAGATGCATAAATTAATCACAGCATTTGTGATTTTTTTCCACTTTCAATTTTTTTTTTTTATTTTAACAATTCACATGTGCAATTAAAATCCACTTATGTTATATTCAATTCACTTGTAGCGTTCTTTTAAAGGCCCCCTTGTGTTATTTTAGTTGGGATTAGTGGATTACTTGACTTCTAAAAACAAATCCACCTAAAAGTATGTGAATACAGACAGCAGCACAGGCACAACTCTAGTCTTGGATGGGTTTTGCTGAAGTTCGAATTAGTCCCCTAAAAATGCTTAAACAGGGCAATCCTTAGAAATCATAAAACCAAGATTTGTTTAACTTGTGTTGATTCTAAATTAGAATCATTGCAATTACAAAAATATACAACCACAATTCTAATTCAAATTTATAAAGTTGCTATAATTCTTTAGGATCAATTAAGGAGGTTACATATCAGATTTCCAAGCCACCAAAATATTGAAAAATAATTACAATAAAAAAAAAAAAGAAAAGAAAAAGAAGGAAGAAGATACAAATAAAAAAATCTGAATCATGATACAATTTACAACAAAAATCAATTATCAAGAACGAGAAAAAAGAAAACACATATACGTTTTTCACCCTTCTGTCTACAGATAATATGCTCTACAATATCCTTCTTTTGAGTTCCAATTTAAACCTTAGGTGTGTCTGCTATTTTCAAGTATTACTCACCTTGCACGTTTCGATTCAGTTTTGAAATTAATATATCTGACATATTACACAAGTCAAGATAGTAAAGATTGGATAGATGTTTAATGCCACTAGGCAACTCCTCCAAATTGCAACCATAGATAGTGTTTCAAGATGAGGCAATGTGCCTTCCTCTAGTGTCACCCCTGTCAATCCTCTTAATCTTGTAAAAACTTAAGGCTTTGAAACCTACCAGCCTTGAAACACAATCCCTCCCCTTCATATGCATCCTGAACAAGTGTGAGGTGAGCTAGATTGGGCAAATCTTTAATGCTGTGTTTGGTTGGAGTTTTTGAGGTGAGATTTGGAAAAGGAATGAGAAATGTAATCCTATTTATGTTTGGTTATAATAAAAAATATATGGGAAAAGAAAGGGGGTGAGAAATAAATAAAGAAATAGAATACCTTTTAGGACATCAATTCTATTTTATAACCAACACAACCAAACATAGTTGGGATTTGGAATTCTATTAATTCTTTCTCCTTTTCCTTTCATTTCCATTTCCCTTTCCATTTCCCTTCCCAAATCTCCCAACCAAACGCAGCGTAAGGGATTGTAGTGGATCATCTTGTAATTTGCTCCCCCCGAAATATAGGCATGCAAGGCTGTGAGGTAATCCAAGGCGGAAACTCCTCTAAACATCCTTTCATGTATAGTTGTCGAAGAAATTGAGGAGCTGAAAGATTTTAGATCAAGGATTGCATCCTCTTCTATTGAGGTTATACTTAATGAGCGAAGGTTGCTGAGGTTCTCAATGGAGGAGCACAGAACCTCCTCATCTTCTCTTCTCAACTTCAAAATGCCTAACCTCCTCAATTGGGTAAGCTTTCCTATCTGTTTCACCATGGTGCTTCCATTGACATGGTTTGCCTCTATGAAACACAACTTTTATAGGGATTGTAAGACTCCTATCTTAGATGGAGCCTCAAAGCCATGTTTACTGTGAAACGGAAGATAAATATGCCCAGTTTCATAATGATATAACAAAAGATGTTGTAATTTTTGGAGCCTTAGAATTCCAGTGGGCAACTTTGTCACATTCGTCTGTTTAAGATCTAACGTCTCTAGGTTCTGAAGCTTTTTGATCAAGTTTGGAATCACTTTCACTTTTGTTCCTCTCAAGCTTAGATACGTAAGATGGAACAACTTCACAACTTTAGCTGGAAATTTCTCTGAAGAAGCACCTCTCAACTCATGTTTAAAACTTTTAACAACCTCAACCCACCGTTGAACAATAGTGTCAGATCAACTACCCCAAACACGAGCAAAGAACAAAGTTGAGAGAAACACTTCCCTTCTGGTATATTCTGCAAAGTATTATGGATTGATAAGCGTCTAACTTTTTCAGGCCACGTCGTGCTTCCTTCTCTTAATATCGCTAGAAAGTTCTGATCTCTTGACTCTGACAGAATAATTTCACACAGAAGATCATGTATACGACACCTTTTGATTATTCCATCTGTCCTTTTCTCTGTTACTTGAATCAAGCTTCTATTAAGGAGCTCGAAGAGTTAAGCGTTTGCAACTTCCTCTAGTGTCTTCCCTTCTTTAACTTCCACAAATCCTTATGCGATCCATGACCAAATCGAGCTCATCCATTCAATCAAATGATCCTCTGGGAAACTGCTCAAATACAATAAACAAGACTTCAGGTAGTAAGGCAAATCATTGTAACTTCACAATATTTTATTCGTATCACTGCCTTCTACTTCAGCGCTGAGGCTGCAATTCACCAACTCCCACTGATCTACTCTTCCTTGGTCCTTTAAAAACTAACACACCAATGCCAAGCGCTTGCATCTTCTTAAGATACTTTTTGAAATGTCTTTTTACAAAACAGAGTCCAAGACTCTTTTTGAGACAAAGCCTTCATTTCAAAGATGTAATAAAGGAACTCTTTGAGCACTGCTTTCAGATTATTGTTGTCCATGGTCTGAGGCAGAGGTCGTCTGCCCTTGCCAAAGAGTTGTCAACAAATCATTTAGGAGCTCCTCGATCTTAAATGATTGAGATACAGTGATCCAAGCATGGTTTTTAAAATGTTTGTTCACTTTCATGTCCTCATAAACTTTTTTAGGGTGGTTTTCCCCAATCCTCCTCCCATTCCCACCACTGAAATCACTTTGAGTTGAGAATCACCATCAACAAGGACCCAATTAATGAGTTGTTGTCTGGTCTTGTCGATGCCAACGATATCATCTTTTTCAAGTAGAAGTGCATCGCCTCTTCGATCATAACATCCTCCATTGTTTGCTACATTAGAGCTTGAGCCTTGCTCTGAGTTACTGAATTTGTAATTATACCTCGGACGTCTCTGCGCAATATCGATGACTCTGGCCTTGATGTCCTGCATATCAGAAGCAATTTGACAAGCTTTCATGTTCTTAATTTGATGATAATGGGGTGTTTGTTTCAGCTTTTCAGAGTTATTTAGAGCATCTCTAATGGTAGTAGGTATTTTACCTATCTAAATATTACTATAAAGTATATATTTTATTTTGCCTATCAACTATTTTATGTTTTTACTCCAACCATGCTCTTTATTTTACCTATTTATCCAAATACTATTAATTTTATAGAATGCCACGTCAACAACAAAGATGGAGGGAAATGATCCTAATGATTGAATACATTTTGCCTAGCGTTGAAGGCTAGCTACATGTAGCTAGTGAATATGAGTTGAGCCAAAATGCCTAATCATATGCCTAGTGCATTGGAATTGAAAAAAATGAATCACACTAGGTATTTTAACTAACAAGTATTATATGGCTAGTGCATTGGAGATGCTCTTATTGCTTTTAATTTTAAAAAAGTTATTTTAGACTGTTTGGTTAAACTTATTTCAAACAGTTTTTTATTGTAACAGTCTATTTTAACTAAAAAAAGTTGATTTTGAGAAGCTGTTCACCCTTGCTTCTCAGTTTCTGCTGTGAACATGTTAATTTATGGTTATACTCTTAAATTTTTTTATTTTTTATTTTTTTAAAAATAGAAAAAGATCCAAATGGACTATAGATTATTATTATTATTTTTTATGAGAAATGTAGACAAACAAAAAATAAAAATTAATTGAAAAAGCTATTTCACAGCTTATTTAACAAACACTACTCAGCAACTTAAATCTATAATCCAACAGCTACACCAAACAGATTAACAACTTCTGATTAAAGTCATAATCTATAATCTGTTAAGTTATAATCTATAAACTGTTTTAACAGCTACACCTTTGGATAAATTTCACTAACATGTTGAGGTCCTGTTTAACACATATTTTCTCATATTCAAAAAATTACATTTACTCAGGTTAAAATGACATATTTATTTTTTAATAAATTTATAAAATAATAAAATAATTTTATGTGAGAAATAATAATTATTTTTTTAGTTTAACTCACATAAAAAATTAAATTTTTTATTTTTTTATTGAATTTTTTAAATATTTTAAAGTAATTTTTATTTTTGAGACACACATAATTTACATACACTTAAGAAATATAATATTTTGTATTTTTTTAAAATTCATCAAATATAAAAATTTAATAATACAGTAATAAATGTCAATAACAGTATTTGATAATACTGTAATAAAATGTGGATGAATTCGGTGGAAATAGAATGTGAAAGGTCACTGTACTCTCGGCCATTCTAATGAATTGCAATAAGCTAACAATCTGATCCTATGGGTATGTGGATAGTCGAGTTGTAGATACACTCTATTTGGGAAGTGGGTTTTTTTTTTTTTTGTAAGTTTTTTTAATTGTAAGATATTATTAGAGAAATTTATTTTTGTCTTTGGAAAGATAGTTGAATTTTTTTTTATAATTGGATATGATGCTTGTAAAAAAAAAATGAAATAATTATGAAATTTGATGTTATATTTTATTTGGATTTATCCAAAAAAATCTCCTTCCCAAATCGCGCCTATCCCACTTTGTGGAGAATGTGAAAGAGGAGAGAGAACTAGGTTAGCTATGTTGCGAGGATGTTCTAGATTTTAGAAGAAAAACAGATTTATGGTAAACAAAACTGTGGGGATGTATTTTCTGAATACCAACACGTGGCATGGTGACGCCAACGGGTCAGCCGAGGTGCCACGTGGCCTGGTAGTTATGCCGAGGTTACCTAGGCAAGGCCGAGGTGATCTCCGAAGATATCAGAATCCGAGATAAGCGGATAAGGGACAAGACTCCTAGATAAAAGAGAAGACTTCTGCTAAGATAAGGATAAAACTCTTAGGGAGTTTATTTTTATCTCTTAAGGAATCCAAAGTAAGTACTAAATTGGAGTCCATAGAAGTCAGGCTTCTAGTAGGACTTGGATTGAGTAAACTATAAAAGAGAGGCACCCCGTGGGTCTAAGGTACGCAGTTTTATATTCAAGCTTGTAAGTTTAGCACTTGATTATCTTTGAAAGATATACTGACTTGATCGTCAGAGTGCCCCCCGGGTGGAAGAGCCACCGCCGGAGCCTTTTCTTTTTGTTACAAGTCTGTTGAAGCCATCTATTCTGCCGGTGTTCTCCAGCTGATTACTAGGCGGGCAGTGTGGTCAGAAAATTACCCATACAATTTGGCACCGTCTGTGGGAATCTTAGAAGAATAGATGGCCAGTGACGGACAGAGGGAAAACATTGGGGGCGACACTCCTGCTAGGAGTTCTTGCTAGGAGTGGCAGACCAATTGATCTTGACGTTGAATGAGACAACCACAGTACAGAAAATCATGACCAGGGTCACGGAGAGAAAGACGTCGGCCAGGAGGGCGGTACTTCGAAGCGAACAGACCAAAGCAAGTATTATAACGAAGATAACCTTCAGGTATGGAGGGATGGGTGCCTACGGAGAGATGAGGAAGTAAAAGACTTGGCAAACAAGTTGGCAGACCTACAGTCAGTAGTCAACTTCATGATGCAAAACAATGTTATACAGCCACCATACCCACTGCAAGATACGCCGATACCGGCAATTAACACCCAGAAGGGAGGAAGGAGAACAATCCCCGAAGTCCCTCGGCACACCAGGAGCGGAAGGCACTCTCACCGACCTTCCAGGGAAGGCGGACGAGAGGAGCCGAGACGAGAAGAGTCCCAAAGGACATATCACATGAAGGATCCAGAGCCCAAAGAACATCGCCATGTTCAAGGGCAGGCACTTTGCTTTGACACAACACATGGAGAGAGATCAAAACGAGCCCACCACGAGGCCGAAAGTAGTGTGCCGAAGAGATTGAAATCAAAAGATAGCCAAGCTCCAGGAAGGAGTAAAGAAGACTTGAGAGATTACCTCAAGAGGAGGCAACAAAATGTTGAAGCCGAGGTAACCTCCCCAGTTAAGCCGAGGACACCATTCTCGGTGGAACTAGACAAATTTGAAGCACCCAAGAGATTCAGTATGCCGAGGTTCCAAATTTATGATGGTAAGTCAAATCCCAACTTTCATGTTGGACTATACCTGAACTCAATGGTATTATACAGTGGGAATGAGCCGTTGCTCTGCAAAGTATTTCCTTCATCCTTTGGGGAAATTGCATCTGATTGGTTCCATAAACTACCGAAGGGAAGCGTAAAGACATGGGAAAGCCTGGCCGAGATGTTTGTGGCCAGGTTTGTAACGAACAAATTACAGCCCTTGAGGGTCGACGCCCTGATGGCTTTAAGAATCACCAAGGAAGAAGGCCTTAGGGCCTACACGAAGAGGTACTACGAGGTGTTCAATCGAATACCCGAATGCAACCAAGAAGTGGCGGTCGTGTCTTTCAAGAAAGGCCTGAAAGATGACTGCCCACTACGGAAGTCTTTGGCAAAAACATTGCCAAAAAGCATGGAGGAACTCATAGTGAGAATCGAGAAGTACGCCAGAGCCAAGGAAGATACGTCGGGAAACAAAGAGATGAAGCAGGAGAAGGGAAACGGCTCGCCGAAGCAAGGCCGAGGTACCAACGGGCCGATCAAACAAGAAACAGAATTGAAGGGTAAACAAGTAGTGACGACGGTGTTCCGAATCCTTATCCATAAAGTCCTTGACCAAATACGAAATCAACCCTATTTCAGGGCACCGGCAAGAGCACCAGGGGAATTTATGGGAAGAAATATTGGAAGGCGCTGTGCTTACCACAATGAAGAAGGACACCCAACTCAGGGTTGCAGAGCCTTAAAAGCACACTTAGAAGACCTAGTAAGGCAAGGCCATCTGAAGGACCTTGTTGATGAGGCCAGGACAAGAGAAGAACAGGCAAGATTGCCTCAAACACTAGCAGCACCGCCTCCCCCAGCACAGCAACCACAGGCAGGAGGACTACGGGTGGTTAATGTAATCCACTCAAAGGTGAACGAAAGCGACATTCAGGGAGAAACCCAAAGAGTAAAACACCTGCAGCACGTGAACCAGGTCGGATACAAAAGACCTCGGCCTGAAGAATGCCAAGGACCGATGATAACTTTCACTGAAGCCGACCTGGAGTTGGTCCAACATCCGCATAATGATGCCTTGGTAGTATCCCTCCAGGTTGGGGAATGCCAAGTAAAACGCATCCTGATAGATCAAGGCAGCTCTTGTGACATCATGTACGTCAGATGTTACAAGGAGCTGGGCCTTCACCCTGACGACCTGGAACAATCCAGCAACCCTATGGTCGGCTTCAATGGAACGCCGACATGGCCACTGGGCGCAGCAAGCGTGGAAGTACAAGCTGGTACTAAAAAGATCAAAACAGAATTTATGGTGATTGACACACCCTCGCCATATAACATCATCTTGGGAAGACCATGGTTGCATGCAATGGGGACAGTTCCCTCAACACTGCATCAACTACTACGGTTCCCAACAGAGCATGGGATTGAAGAAGTCAAAAGAGATCAACTGCAGGCAAAAACTTGCTCCATGGCAGCAATGAAGACTACTTGCAGCATTCGAAAGCCAAAAGAAGCAGAGATTGAAGACGAGGACATGGAGGTCCTAGAAGATGTCGGCAAGGAGCTAACCGAAAAGAGTGAAGAGACACTAAAGAAAATCCTTGTCCAGGAGGACGACGAAGAACGCTTCTTTCTTCTCGGCTCAGGCTTAGCCGAAGAAGAGGAAAGAGAACTGGAAGATTTTTTGAGAGCCAACATTGAGGTGTTCGCTTGGACACCTTACGAGATGCCTGGAATTGACCCCGAGGTCACTTGCCACAAACTAAATGTCGACAGGTCGGCAAAACCTGTGATTCAACAAGCCAGAAGACCGACGTTGATTCACGTCGAAGCAGTAGAAGAAGAAGTAGATAGACTTCTGGAGGCCAGGGCCATCCGAGAAGTTCACTACCCAACTTGGCTATCCAACACAGTAGCGGTGAAGAAGAAGAACGGCAAATGGAGGGTTTGTGTAGACTTTACCAGCCTCAACAAAGCCTGTCCCAAAGACAGCTTTCCTCTACCCAAGATTGACCAGCTCGTAGACGCTACTTCAGGGCATGAAAGGATGAGTTTTCTGGATGCATACAGGGGGTACCACCAGATTGCTATGTACCCTCCAGACGAGGAGAAAACCGCGTTTATCACCCCTAAAGGCCTGTACTGTTACAAGGTAATGTCTTTTGGGTTGAAAAACGCAGGAGCAACTTACCAAAGGATAGTAACAAAAATGTTCAAGCACTTGATTGGCAAAACGGTAGAAGTCTACATCGATGACATGGTCGTGAAGACCAAGGAATCTAAGGGTTATCTTGCCGACCTAAAAGAGGTCTTTGATATACTCAAAACATACCGGCTCCGACTCAACGCATCAAAGTGCGCGTTTGGAGTTAGATCAGGTAAGTTTTTAGGGTATCTGGTAATGAGAAAAGGCATTGAGGCCAGCCCAGACCAAATCAAGGCCATCCTAGAGCTATAGAGCCCGATATCAGCAAAACAGGTTCAGATGCTTACTGGAAGGGCTGCAGCTCTAAACAGATTCATCAGCAGAAGCTCAGATAAATGCAGAGCCATAGACTTTCTATGGACAGAAGAATGCGAAGCCGCTTTAACCGACCTAAAGAAGTACTTGACCACAACTCCGGTTCTTTCCCGCCCAGAACCAGGGGAAGAACTGTTTTTGTACTTGGCAGTTTCAGAACACGCAGTAAGTGCAGTACTAATCCGAGAAGAAAAAGGGGAGCAAAAGGCTGTTTATTATGTTAGCAAAACCTTGGTCGATGCAAAAACAAGGTATTTACCACTGGAGAAATTAATGCTAGCCTTAGTAATGGCTTCAAAGAAGTTGAACCATTACTTTCAGGTGCACAAGATTGTGGTCCTAACAGAGCACCCACTGAAGTCCTTGTTGCAACAAGGAGACTTAACAGGAAGGATAGCAAGATGGGCAGTAGCCCTGGGCCAGTATGACCTGGAGTTCAGGCCAAGAACAGCAATTAAAGGCCAAGTTTTGGCCGACTTCGTGGCAGAATTCACACCCGAAACCATCGAACATCGGGCTCCGTTGAGCCAGGATGAGCATTGTCCCAGCAAGCAAAAAGAATCCCAGCCTAGGGCAAAAGAGCAAATGAAGGAAAAACTCAGACCTTGCAACATCTACATCGGCGATTCATTCAGACTGTTCGTCAATGGAAGTTCGAACCGACAAGGAGCAGGGGCAGGGGTACTACTGATATCTCCAGATGGAGAAATAATAGAACAGTCCATCCGTTTGGGGTTCAAGGCCTCAAACAATGAAGCGGAATACGAAGCATTAATTGCAGGGCTAAAACTGGCAGCAGCAGTAGAAGCAGATGAGGTAATAGTTTTTTGTGATTCACAACTTATTGTTAATCAGTCAACAGGTGAATTTGCAGCCAGGGACGAAAGGATGTCGGCATATGCAAAAGAGGTCATCAGGTTGGCAGCCCTATTTCAGAACTGCCGACTACTCCAAGTTAGCCGAGATGACAACACCCACGCCGACGCGTTAGCTAACCTGGCAAGTTCAATACAGACTGGAAAAACAAGGACAATTATGATCGACTATATGTCAGGCCCGAGCATAGAACCAGAGAACACAGAACAGGAAGCAATGCGTGTAGACATGGGGCCAAACTGGATGGATGCAATTGATGCATTCCTGAAAGAAGAAAAGTTGCCAGAAGATCATAAGGAGGCACACAAAGTCAGATTGAAATCGGCAAGATTCTGTTTAACAGCAGATGGACACCTCTACAGAAGGTCCTTCACTGGACCCCTTTTAAGGTGCGTACACCCTTTGCAGGTTGAAGATTTCCTATATGAAATTCATGAAGAAATTTGTGGAAGCCACGCTGGGGGCAGATCATTAGCCCACAGGGCCATTACCCAGGAGTATTGGTGGCCCTACATGCAAAAAGATGCTGAAGCCTACGTGAAGAAGTGTGAACAATGCCAAATGTTTGCACTTTTGATACATCAGCCAGCTGCTGACCTGAACACAGTATCCAGCCCTTAGCCGTTTGCCCAATGGGGCATAGACCTTGTTGGGCAACTTCCCCAGGCAACAGGGCAGATAAAATACTTGCTGGTAGCAACAAATTACTTTACAAAGTGGATAGAGGCAGAACCTCTTGCCAAAATCCGAGATGTGGATGTCAAGAACTTTATATGGAGAAACATCATCACCAGATTTGAGATTCCAAGAGCAATAGTCGCCGACAACGGAACACAGTTTGACAGCAAACTCATCAAGAACTTTTGTGCGAAATTCAAGATCAAGAATTACTTTTCAACACCAAGTTTTCCCCAAAGTAATGGGCAAGCAGAAGCATCCAACAAAGTAATTTTGGATGGAATAAAGAAGAGGCTACAGGCAGCAAAAGGAAAGTGGGTAGACGAATTGCCCAACGTACTTTGGGCATATCGGACTATGCCGAGGAGATCAACAAGGGAATCCCCCTTTGCTATGGCTTATGGCATAGAAGCAGTCATCCCATTGGAGATCGGCATCCCAGGGATCAGAACCCAAGGAATAGAGAATAGCACCAATGATATAATCTTAGCCCGAAATCTAGATCTTTTGGAAGAACGAAGAGAGAAAGCTGCAATTCAGCTCGCAGTATACCAGCAACAGCTTGCTAGAGCTTACAACAAGAAAGTCAATCCAAGAGATTTTCAAGTCGACGACCTAGTCCTAAGAAAAGTCGTCGGCAACAAGAAAGATCCCAGAGAGGGCAAGCTTGGCCCAAACTGGGAAGGACCCTACAGAATTATTTCGATATCAAATCAAACTTTTTTTCAGCTTGAAGCTTCTAACCGAGCTTGAGTATTATTATAATGTGACAAGCTAAACTTGAGCTGGATAATTTTTAAGCCAAAATTGAACACTTTAAAACTCGACCTAACTCATTTACAACCCTATACAAAGATAAAAATACTAAAATTTTAAATTATGTCTTACTCACCAACATTCACATAAAAATTGAAAGAAATTTGCGTAAAATTATAAATTAGTGAAGAAAGATTTAAAAAAAAAGAAGAGAAGTTTATAGTGTTTGGTTTA
>NW_021025772.1:1040700-1093763 GCF_004153795.1 Camellia sinensis
AGAGCTATGAGCCGATATCAGGCGAAAAACAGGTTTCAGATGCTTACCTTGGAAGGGACCTGCAGCTCTAAACAGATTCATCCAAGCAGAAGCCTCAGATAAATGGCAGAGCCCCATAGACTTTCTATGACAGAAGAATGCGAAGCCGCTTTAACCGACCTAAAGAAAGTACTTGACCACAACTCCCGGTTTCTTTCCCGCCCAGAACCAGGGGAAGAAGCTGTTTTTGTACTTGGGCGTTTCAGAACACGCAGTAAGTGCAGTACTAATCCGAGAAGAAAAGGTGTGATGCAAAAGGCTGTTTATTATGTTATGAAAACCTTGGTTCGATGCAAAAAAAGGTATTTACCACTGGAGAAATTAATCTATAGCCTTAGTAATGGGCTTCAAAAGAAGTTGAACCATTACTTTCAGGTGCACAAGCTTGTGGTCCTAACAGAGCACCCAACTGAAGTCCTTGTTTGCAACAAGGAGACTTACCAGGAAGGATATGCAAGATGGGCAAAGTAGCCCTGCCAGCTATGACCTGGAGTTCAAGGCCAGACAGCATTAAAGCGCCAAGTTTTTGGCCAGACTTCGTGCAGAAAAAAAATTTTTCAACACCCGAAACCATCGAACATCGGGCCTCCCGGTTGAGCCAGGATGACGCATTGTCCCCAGCAAGCAAAAAGAATCCCAGCCTAGGGCAAAGAGCACAATGAAGGAAAAACTCAGACTTGCAACATCTACATCGGCGATTCATTCAGACTGTTCGTCAATGGAAGTTCGAACCCGACAAGGAAGCAAGGGGCAGGGGTACTACTGAGTATCTCCAGATGGAGAAATAAATAGAAGCAGTCCATCCGTTATCGGCGGATTCAAGGACCTCAAACAATGAAGGCGGAATACGAAGCATTAATTGCAGGGCTAAAACTGGCAAGCAGGCAGTAGAAGCAGATGAGGTTAATGTTTTTTTGTGATTCACAACTTTATTGTTAATCATCAAACAGGTGGAATTTGCAAGCCAGGGACGAAAAGGATGTCGGCATAATGCAAAAGAGAGTCATCAGGGTTGGCAAGCCCTTTTCAGAACTGCGATACTCCAAGTTAGACCGAAGACTGAAACACCCACGCCGAGCGTTAAGCTTAACCTGGCTATTAGTCAATACAGACTGGAAAAACAAGGACAATTATGATTCGACTATATGTCAGGCCCGAGCATAAGAACCAGAGAACACAGAACAGGAAGGCAATGCGTGTAACATTGGGGCCATAACTGGATGGATGCAATATGATGCATTCCCTGAAGAAGAAAAGTTCAGCAGAGTCAAAGGAGGCACACAAAGTCAGATTGAAATCGGCAGATCTGTTTTAACAGCAGATGGACACCTCTACAGAAGGTCCTTCACTGGCGCCCTTTAAGGTGCGTACACCCTTTGCAGGTTGAAAGATTTCCTATATGAAATTCATGAAGAATTGTGGAAAGCCACGCTGGGGGCAGATCATAGCCCACAGGGCCATTTACCCAGGAGTATTGGTGGCCTAGCATGCAAAACTAGAATGCTGAAGCCTACGTAAGAAGTGTGAACAATGCCAATGTTTGCACTTTTGATACATCAGCCCAGCTGCTAGACAGCTGAAACACAGTATCCAGCCCTTAAGCCGTTTGCCCAAGGGGGCATAGACCTTGTTGGGCAACTCCTCGCAGGCAACAGGGCAGATAAAATATTGCTGGTAAGCAACAAATTACTTTAAACAAGTGGATAGAGCAGAACCTCTTGCCAAAATCCGAGATGTGGATGTCAAGAACTTTTATATGGAGAAACATCATCACCAGATTGAGATTCCAAGAGCAATAGTCGCGCGCAACGGAACACAGTTTGACAGCAAACTACATCAGAGAACTTTTGTGCGAAATTCAGATCAAGATTACTTTTTTCAACCACCAAGTTTTCCCAAAGTTATGGTGCAAGCAGAAGCATCTCAACAAAGTAAATTTTTGGATGGAAAAAGAAGAGGCTACAGGCAGCAAAGGAAAGTGGTAGACGAATTGCCCAACGTACTTTGGGCATATCGGACTTATTGCGGGAGATCTAACAGTAGGAATCCCCTTTGTCTGGCTTTATGGCATAGAAGCAGTCCATCCCATTGGAGATCGGCATCCCAGGGTCAGAACCCAAGGAATAGAGAAATAGCACCAAATGAATAATCTTAGCCCGAAATCTAGATCTTTTGGAAGAACGCAGATGAGAAAGCTGGCAATCAGCTCGCAGTAACCAGCAACAGCTTGGCTAGAGCTTACAAACAAGAAAGTCAAATCCAAGAGAATTTCAAAGTCGACGACCTAGTCCTAAGAAAGTCGTCGGCAACAAGAAGAGATCCAGAGAGGGCAAGCTTGGCCCAACTGGGAAGGACCCTAGCAGAATTATTTAGGTATTAGGCAATGGAGGCTTATCGGCTTGACGATAACGAGGGCAAAGCACTGCCAAGACCTTGGAATACTTGTAATTTGAAATTCTTTCTATCATTAGATGTTGGCAGAATTTTTTGGCCGATGTCATCAATTTAAATCTTTTTCCTTTTGTCTTTAAAAACATATGATTGATAAATTACATATTGGTGTTTTTTTGAGACATGAATAATGCAAGACCCAAGTAGAACTCAGGTTCACATTGGGGCAGAGTAGAAACAGAGATACTTAATTCACTTGTTAAAATTTGTAGCAATTTACAAGTTGGAATTAAGCAGATTCTCTTATCTTCACTTGTTTGAAATTTGTAAGCAATTTACAAGTCGAAGCAATGATGTTAAGCCGACATGTGATCATCTGTTGAAATTTGCAACAATTTACAGGTTGAGGTAAAAGCTAAGTGTATTGTTTAAACACTTGTCGAAATTTATAGCAATTTACAAGTAGATTATTGTTTAAACACTTGTTGAAATTCGTAGCAATTTACAAATAGATTATTGTTTAACACTTGTTATGTTAATCCTTGTTGAAATTTGTAGCAATTTACAAGTCGAAGTTAAGCCGAGATTATTTCTTAATTTACTTGTTGAAATTTGTAGCAATTTACAAGTTGAAGTTAAGCCGAGATTACTGTTTCTCTTCGCTTGTTGAAATTTGTAGCAATTTACAAACCGAAGTAAAGCCGAGGTTATTGGTTAAACACTTGTAGAAATTTACAAGTTGGTTAACCCGAAGAAGATGTTTAACACTTGTTGAAATTTGTAGCAATTTACAAGATAACACTAAGCCGACATGTGATCATCTGTTAAAATTCGCAGCAATTTACAGGTTGAGGTAAAAGCTAAGTATATTGTTTAAACACTTGTTGAAATTTGTAGCAATTTACAAGTAGGTTAGACTGAGATCACTGTTTGCAAAGTACTTGTTGAAATTACTTGTTGAAAATACTTGTTGAAACTTAAGAAAAAGTTTGCAAAGTTGACATTGAATAGTATATGTTTTACACTAGTTGAAACTTATGAAAAGATTGCAAGTCAGTATCTTGCCGAAGTAAAGCTTATAGTTATTACACCCGAGATATATAACCCCGAGAAGATTGCACAAGCAACGAAAGAAGTATGTAAATCATGCAAAATATTCTAAGTATAGAAACCACGCAGAAGCAATCAAAGAAAAGACAAAGATTCAAGCGTTAAGAAAAGGAAAGCTGAGTTAACATTTACAAAATTGGGAGGCACGTCGGCCACGCAAAAGCTTACATTGTTCAGAAAAAGATAAAGGAAAAAACAAAATACAAGTAAGCAAAAGAAGAACATAAAGCTAAGGGTCTTCTCCTCCAGATTGTTGGATTTGGAGATCAGATACAACTTCGGCCTCCTTCTCTGCCGCTATTTCGGCGTCAATTTCCTGAAGAGTTTGTTTGACAGTCTTAACCTCGGAAGGAATATCGACTGGAACAGTGTCAGGAACAGCTTTAGGGATAACCTCATCACCTTCTTCATCTTGAGTCAAGTCAAGGACTTGCTCATTCTGAGGAGGGACTTAGCCCCATCAGCATCCTTTGGTTTTCTGACCAAAGCCTTATCCTCTTCCTCATCGGCATCCTCAGACTCAGATTCAGATTCTCCTCCAGGTTGACTTGATGGAGGAGGATGGGGGAACAGCAGAGGAATAGCATTGGCATTGCGGAAGGGTGAGTCAGGAGGAAGATCAAGTTTCTTTATCAGGGACATCCAACCAAGGGAGAAACCCCTGTTGCATGCTTGCCTGACCTGAAGTTTATACTCCTCAGCAACGTCGGCCATACCCTGGGCGTAAGCCTTTTCGTCGGTCGCCTTGATTTCGGCATCTTTAGTAATTAAAGCATCTTGAAGTTCCTTTTCCGCTTGGGCCTTTTTGTCCTCGGCCTCTTTCTTCTCGGCTTCGGCGACCTTCTTAATTGCCTCGGCAGATTCAGCTTTTTTCTCGACTAGACTTTGGGCCTTGGTGGCGGCCTCAGCTTGGTCCTCCAGTTTTTTCATCTTTGATTCAAGAGATTTGTTTTCCTTTTTCAGGGCAGAAACCTCCCTGTAATGACCCCAAAACATGTGTCATATTTATCAGTAATTAATTATGTGTTTATGCGAATTAATTGAAGAATATCTGTTTGAATTAGAAGAATATCTGTTGAGATGAGAACTTTGGAACTGAAATTGATGACCGTAATGGGTTCAGAAAACGAAAGTGAGCACGCCTATGTGATACCGGGAATTTTTAGAACCATTTGGAAAAATAAATTGAGTACTGAATTTCGTCTGAATCGCTAAGCCTCGTTTGGCTCATGTTTATGGAAAAATTCTATATTTATGATATATAGATAAGGATAAGGACTATGTTGACCATGTATTGACTCAACAAAAGAGGAAAAAAAATATCTAAGAGAGAGAGAGAGAGGGAGTTCGTGAGAAAGGGAAGAAAAGGGGAAATCAAGCTTAAATCTTCCTCAATTAAAGAATCAAGGTAAGGATCTTCTCTAAATTCTTGAAGTAAGGTTGATGCATCAATGATCTCATGTTAAATAAGAGGATTGAAAGGGAAAATATGTTTAATTTGAGCATGCATGGCATGAATAGATGATTTATGGTTATATTTGTCATATTTTGAGGAAGAACCTCAAAATATTTATGGATTTAAGAATGAAGCTTTTATGAACATGTTTTATGATTTTTCATCTTCAATCAAGGTTGGATTTTGTATATGATGCATTTGGGTTTGTTTAGAAGCTATAATGTTTAATTCAAGTTGTGTTTCAAGTGTTTTGAGACTTGGATTTCATAAATGTTGAAGTGGTTTTGCAAAAAGGAAAGATCTAAGCTTTGGAGATTTCAGAATTTCGGATTTTGCATGGTCCGCTCGAGCGGAGGGATTCCCGCTCGAGCGTGAAAATCGGCCTCCCAGCAGTTTTGGAAAATTGTGCAGTCCGCTCGAGCGGACAAAGTGGCGCTCGAGCGGGGGACTTATTTCAGGAAATTTGGAGAAGTTGAATTACATGATTTTCACATGTCATTTGCATCATTTAGCATCTCATAATCATGAAATAGAGTAAAGAAAGGATAGTATGGCATGAACACTTGTTTCTATGATAATGTGTTCTAATGTTAATAATTGCAGGTCAGGAGGCGAAGACCGTGCAATCGGTTTTGGAAACCCACTGTGAGTAATATTTCTGTAAAGATATGTTAGTATGATCTATGTTTAAAAGTGCTACGTTATGCTATGGTTTTGAAATGATAAATGTTTTCTGTGAACAAATGTCCAGTTTGCGAATCTAGTATGGCATCCATAGATAGTCCTAAGTGGACCAGTTTACGAGATCTCGGTATGTGTTTAATCGGTGTCCGGGACCGGTTACTCTAGTCGTTGGACGACAAATGTTATATTCTATGGAGTATGCCATTATGTATGTTCTGATATGAGATGATTATGTTTACGAATGATTTATTTTATGGATATATGAAATGTGGAATTCGTTCACTACCCCTTTACTTTAATGTTACTTGCTGAGCTTTAGTTCATTGTTTGTATATATGTATTTATAGGTGAGCACTCTGGGAGTCAAGCCTAGGCGGAGTACGAGCCGAGCCGAGCCGAGCCGCTGTTTTGAAGCCTACCCGGTGTTTTGGTGCCTCCGAGTTGGGGCTAGGCCTAGAAGGCCGTTAGGAAGCTTGGTTTTGGTTGTACATGTGGCGTGGGCCTATGTTTTGTACATGAATTTTGATTATATGTGATGTAATGTAGTGGGTAAATTAACATTTTTGGCATGTAATGTATGTTCATATAAATGCACAGCTCTTTGGACTATTAGTGTTTTGTTTTCGTTTCCGCAAGCCCCGGTTATGTATGTTTTGTACAGAAAGGCCTGTGGTAATCTAGGATTACTGGCCGGTTACGATGCCAACCTTCTCGGCGCGGGTTTGGGTCGTGACACTCCCTCTTCATGTCAGCGAACCTCTCCCTTGTTTCAAAAGCTTGCATGGAGATGGAGTGGGCATGTTGGATGGCCTGAAAGAACACAAGGCACAAATTGTTACAAAATTTTGCAAATTAAGAGAGAAAACAGATTTCAACACAAAGGCACTTACTTGGACAGAGTGTTGTAGCATAAAGGCGTAGTTCTCATACTCACTCATCTTGGCATTTCGCTCAAGATCGCCTGGGAGGAGTAGAGCAGTACTTAGGGCCACGCCGACGTTTATGTCATCAGCACTGTCGTTGGCTAGGACTGGCTTATCTTCCAGAGTAATCTTTGGTCTCCAAGGGATTTTTGGTATTCTGGAACCCGAGGTCGTCGCAGACGATGACCTCGGCTTCTTTGATTGGGTGGATTCTGATGGCTTGGCCTCAGCAGATCTTTTTACAGAAGTAGAAGTAGTTTTTTTACTCTCAGCCAATTGTGAGATAGTTAGAGCATCCTCAGCCTCAATCTCAGCGGCTTTGGCTTTAGGCTGATCCTTTTTAATTCTCTTCAGCTTTGGTGGGGGCATGGTTTGCGTCGGTTGAGCATCAACATCCGTGGGAAGGTCGGCTAGGAGATCTTGGGCAACAGGCTTCGGGCGACCCATCTCAGCAGTCTTGACGAGTCGTCGCCGACGCTTCCTTTCTGGTATTGGGATTAAGTATGGGGCTGAAGTTGATGGTTGGTCGGCTGGATCCGAGGTTGACCCTTGGTCAGCCCGAGATGTTGATGCTGTTTGAAGAGTGGTAGTAGAGGGAGGAGATAGACTCTTCTTCTTTCTTTTTGGGACGTCGGGCAGTGTGGATTTGTATGTTGGAATAAAGTTCAGAAGGAGATGTGCTTTCCTTTCGTAGACAGGCAAGTCCAAGAGCCTTTTCTGATCCTTGCTAAGAACGTAGGATTGGCGAAAGTCTTTCGGTAACTTACGAACGTCTGCAAGAAGAAACAAACATTAGAAACAGATTAACTATTGAAGACTCGAACAGAAACAACTAAAGTATTGACATTGGGCTCTTACCCTTGCCCTCTTTAATAGATCGAGGAAGAGGGTAGAGATGGGCGTCCTCGTCTGGGCCAAACTCCCAATTTCCCGAAGCGATAACATAGTCATCTCCAGCCCCCTTGTTGGAGTCTGGGAGGTCAGCTACGATTTTGTATTCTGTCGACCTCGGCTTAAGATAATAAACGAAGGCCTTTTCCTTCAGGCTAAGGGGGCACATGGTATAACAGAACTGAATGTCGGCCAGGGTAATCCTAGCGTTCTCCTGCCTAGCTAAAGCTATGATGCCATTGATCACTCGATAAGAGTTTATGGCGAGTTGCATAGGGTTCAACTTATAAAAGTGAAGAATTTCGCGAAAAAGAATGTTAAGTGGGAGCCGGAGTCCGCACTCAGTAAAAGCTACTATAGGAAAGGGCATTGAATCATCTGTGGGCATGATAGAGTCATTATCTTAATATAAAACATGATCAAAGCAATCTCGACAATTTCCATAATCATCCATTATAGTAATATCAATTCCAAACTTTCCATCGTCACCATGAGTATCAACTCAAAACAAATCCAATTTCACTTTAAAACATTGTTTAGTTTAAAAATCTCCTTTTCATTAAAATCCCAATCTAAAATTCCATAACGATTTTATTCAACAACTTCTATCATCAACAATAGTTTCATCAAATTCTAATATTTACCAAACTTCATCATCTCCATGTGTTCCAATACCATATCAATGTCAATTTTAACATAAAACCATCAATTAGTTTCAAAACCCTTTTTATACAAAATTTCAAACGAAGTTTTTGAGGTGGGATTTGGAAAAGGAATGAGAAATGTAATCCTATTTATGTTTGGTTATAATAAAAAATATATGGAAAAGAAAGGGGGTGAGAAATAAATAAAGAAATAAGATACCTTTTAGGACATCAATTCTATTTTATAACCAACACAACCAAACATAGTTGGGATTTGGAATTCTATTAATTCTTTCTCCTTTTCCTTTCATTTCCATTTCCCTTTCTATTTCTCTTCCCAAATCCCCCAACCAAACACAGCGTTAGGAGCTCCTCGATCTTAAATGATTGAGAAACAGTGATCCAAGCATGGTTTTTAAAAATGTTTCTTCACTTTCATATCCTCATAAACTTTTTTAGGGTGGTTTTCCCCAATCCTCCCATTCCCACCACTGAAATCACTTTGAGTTGAGAATCACCATCAACAAGGACCCAATTAATGAGTTGTTGTCTGGTCTTGTGCCAACGATATCATCTTCTTCAAGTAGAAGTGCATCGCCTCTTCGATCATAACATCCTCCATTGTTTGCCACATTAGAGCTTGAGCCTTGCTTTGAGTTACTGAATTTGTAATTATACCTCGGACGTCTCTGCGCAATATCGATGACTCTAGCCTTGATGTCCTGCATATCAGAAGCAATTTGACGACAAGCTTTCATGTTCTTAATTTGATAATAAATCTTAGGGTAAATTTCTCTTTCATGAAAAAAATATTATGATATAAGACATATAAAACAATAGTACATATTAATCAAACACTACATACTAATTAAAGAATGATAATTTTTCATAATCATTTTCATGATATTTTTTTCACAATACCTAACATTACTCATTTCACTAACATATTGGGGGTCCTGTTTAACACATATTTTCTCATATTCAAAAAATTACATTTACTCAAGTTAAAATGACACATTTATTTTTTAATAAATCTATAAAATAATAAAATAATTTTATGTGAGAAATAATAATTATTTTTTTAGTTTAACTCACACAAAAAATTTATTTTTTTAATTTTTTTATTGAAATTTTAAAATATTTTAAAGTATTTTTTATTTTTTATTTTTTACTTTTGAGATACACATAATTAACATATACTTAAGAAATATAATATTTTATAATTTTTTTAAAATTCATCAAATATAAAAAAATATAAAAATTTAATAATACAGTAATAAATGTTAACAACAGTATTTGATAATACTGTAATAAAATGTGGATGAATTCGGTGGAAATAGAATGTGAAAGGTCACTGTACTTTCTGCCATTCTAATGAATTGCAATAAGCTAACAATCTGATCCTTTGCCCCAGTTTGGTGGAGCGGTGAAAAAGTGATTATAGATTATATCGTAATAGTTTATGGTTTATAAGGTCTCGTTTGGGAACATGTTAATTTAGTAATTTTTTGGCTATTTGACTAAAAAAGTAGGTAAAAAAAACTTATATGTTTGGGATGACTTTTTGGCTAATTATGAAAAGATGTGCAAAAAGTAGAGAGAAAAGAGAATCTTTGATTTTTTGGTATGAGTTGTTAGCTTTTTGGCTAAAAATGTAACTTTTTGGCTTTTTGGCTAAAAAGGTAAGTCCCCAAACGGGGCCTAACTATAAATATAAGTTGATTTCTGACTTATAAATTAAGTTTCTCCTGCCCTACTCAATGAATAAGCTGATTTCTGACTTACAAAAAGTTATAAGCTGCATTATTAAGCTAAACCAAACACATCAAAATAATTTAAATTAAGCTGAAAGCTAAAATAAGCTAAAAAAAAGCTGTACCAAACAGGGCCAATATGGGTATGTAGAGAGTCGAGTTGTAGATACACTTTGGGTGTTTGGAAAGTAGATTTTTTTTTGTAGAATTTTTTAGTTGTAGAATATTATTGGAGAATTTTTTTTTTGTATTTGGAAAAATAATTAGATTTTTTTTTTGTAATTGGATGTAATATTTGTAAAAGAAAAAATGAAATAATTATGAAATTTGATGTGATATTTTATTTAAATTTATTTTTTTTTAAATTTTGTAACCAATTTGTCTTTTAGTAAAAAAAAAAAAAAAAAAAAAAAAAAAAAAAAAAAAAACCAAAAAATCTCCTTCCCAAACCGCGCCTATCCCACTAATGTGTTTGTGGAGAACGTGAAAGAGGAGCGAGAACTAGGTTAGCTATGTTGTGAGGATGTTCTAGATTTTAGAAGAAAAACAGATTTATGGTAAACAAAATTTATGGGTTCGCTCTTGAAAACAGTCTTCCACTGAAGAAAGTGAAAGTTGTGTTGGGAAAGCAAAGATGAAAAAGAAGAAAAAAGAAAATAAAGAAAGAAAGTGGGAAACCAGATGAGCGTGATTGATGGATCAAAAGAATGGTGTGCAGCAAAGTGGGGTGAAGTCTGTGAGGGCGTGTCCCGAATCTATTTCGATGATCCAAACAGTCTCCCCGCACAGAAGAGAAGACAAAGCCTCAAACTTTATTGGACACCTTCTTTAAGGACTTTTCTCAAACACTTTGCACACACCCGCATGGATCATGTGTTCGATGCTTTCTGGGTCGCTTCCCCAAAGACCAATTAACCCTGGCCGCGTTCTATTGACCTTCCAATTTGCTTTCTTGGACCAATCTCAGCACCCACCATCTGTATGTATCTCTGCATTCTATATACGTATATGTATTTTTTAGTTAGTTTTTTTTTTTTTTTTTCTCTGTATATATATTTGAGAATATAGATTTGGGTGAGTGCATTGTATCTAGATTTTGTATGTGTATGTTGGTTTTTTTTTTTACTGGGAAGTTCATGAATGAAAGAAAAAGGATTGAAAACAATTGGTTGTTGGTGGGTTGGCAAAATTGGCAATTTGCCAAACCTTGTTCCAAATTTGTCACAATGTAAAGCATTGTCAAAATTTAGCAGAACATTGTAACTCATCCTATCCAAGTTATTTAACTCACCAAGAACTTGAGGAGATAAAACTTGGAAAGACATAGTCTTTTCACCTATGTTATATTAAATTCACTTGTGGAATTAGAATCCATGTTAAATTAAATTCACTTGAAGGATTCTTTTAAGGCCACCTTGTGTTCTTTTAGTTGGGAACCCAATACAACTTTGGAGCAGGCACAACTCTAGTTTTAGATGGTTTTTGGTGAAGTTTGAATTTGCCCTAAAAGTGCTTAAACATGGCAATCCTTAGAAATCTCAAAACTAAGTTTGAGACTTGTTCAACTTGTGCTGATTCTAAACTAAAATCATCACAATTGCAAAATATAAACCACAATTCTATATTCAAATTTATAAAATTACTATAATACATTAGGATCAATTAGGGAGGTTACATATCAGATTTCCAAATCACCAAAATATAGATAAAAAAAATTTAAAAAGAAAAATGAAAAAGAGAGATCAAATGAAAATTTTCAACCAGCATACAAAGGAGAAAAGAAAAGAAAAAACTTTTCCCTCTGTCTATAGATAATCTCCTCTCCAATGGCCATCTTTTGAGTCTCCAATCCACAGAAGACGTATGTGTGCTATTTTCCAATAATCCTCACTTTGTTTTTCTGGATTCAGCTTTGCAATTAATGTATCTGGCATATCAGACAATGTAAGATTGTTAAGGTTGGATAGATGTTCAATGCCAAAGGGCAACTCCACCAAGTTGCAACTATAAATGAATAGCTCTTCGAGACGAGGCATTGTGCCTTTCTCCACTGTCAACCTTCTCAATCCTTCTAATCTTCCAAAGGATAGAAATTTGAGCCTCTGAAACCCACTAGCCTTGAAACACAATCCCTCCCCTTCATATGCATCCTGACCCATTGTGAGACGAATCAGATTGGGCAAATATTGAAGGGGTTGCAGCAGATCATCCCTTAATTTGCTCCACTGCAAACATAAGCATGTGAGGCTATGAAGAGAAGTAATCCAATGTGGTACCTTCTCTAAACGTCCTCTCAAGTATAGCCGTTGAAGAAATCAAGGAGTTGAAGTTAGAGATTGAAGATCAAGGATCTCATCCTCTTCTATTGATGTTACATCTAATGAATGAAGGTTGTTGAGGTTCTCAATGGAGAAGCACAGAGCCACCCCATCTTCTTTTCTCAACATCACAAAGCCTAATCTCCTAAGTTGGGTGAGCTTTCCTATCTCTTTCACTATGGTGCTTCCGCTGACATGGTTTGCCTCTATGAAACTCAACTTCTGTAGGTATTTCAAGACTTAGATGGAGCCTTAAAGCCATGGTTACTGTGAAATGGATAATAAATATGACCCGTTTTGTAACGATTTAACAAAAGATGGCGCAATTGTTGGAGCCTTAAAATTTCAACGGGCAACTCCGTCACATAAGTGTGTTTAAGATCTAATGTCTCTAGGTTCTCAAGCTCTCCGATTGAGTTTGGAAGCACTTTTAATTTTGTTCGTCTTAAACTTAGATACCTGAGATGGAACAACTTGATCACTTCTCCTGGAAATGTCTCCAAAGAAGCACCTCTCAAGTGTAAAACTTTGAGCAACCTCAAATTACCATTGAACAACATTGGCATGGAGGACTCAGAGAGGGGCTCATGTACCCCAAACACAAGCAAAGAACGCAATTGAGAGAAACACTTACCTTCTGGTATATCTGGTAAAGTATTATGGATTGATAGGCGTCTAACTTTTTCAGGCCACCTCATGTTTCTTTCTCCTGCAATCATTTGGAAGTTCTGATCTCTTGATTTTGAAAGAATAATTTCACGGAAAAGGTCATGTATACGGCACCTTTTGATACTTCCGTCGTGCCTTTTCTCCGCTACTTGCATCAAGCTTCTATTAAGAAGCTCATAGAGGGCGACTTCCTCTGGTGTCTTTCCTTGTTTTACTTCCACAAATCCTTCTGCTATCCATAACCGAATCGAGCTCATCCATTCAATCATATGATTTTTGGGTAAACTGCTCAAATACAAGAAACAAGACTTCAAATAGTAAGGCAAATCATTGTAACTTAATAACAATATTTTCGTCATGTAGTTGCCTTCTACTTCAGCACCAATGCTGCGATTTACCAAGTCCCACCCGTTTGCTCTACCATGGTCCTTTGAAGCCAAAACCCCGGCAATCGCCACAATTGCCAGTGGCAAGCCCTCACATCTTTGTGGGATACTTTCTGAAAGTTCCTTTAAATGTGGAGGGCAATCCTTCTCCTGAAATGTTTTCTTGCAAAATAGAGTCCAAGACTCTTCTTTAGACAAAGCCTCCATTTTATGGATGTAACCATTGAATTCTCTACAAGAGATAGAAGCAACACTACCAATACGCATTGTGAGCAGTACACGGCTGCCACAATTGCTGTTTGGCAATGCAATTTTGATAGCATCCCATACATCTACGCTCCAAACATCATCTAGGACAAGCACATACCTGCTTTCTTGGAGGAACTCTTTGAGCATTGCTTTCAATTTATTGTTGTCCATGGTTTCCAACTTCTCAGGGACTGGTCGTTTGACTTCATTGAAAAGTTGTTGAATCAAATCTTTTAAGAGCTCCTCAATCTTAAACTGAGATACTGTGATCCAAGCATGGTTTTGAAAATGCCTCTTCACTTTCTTATCCTCGTATACTTTCTTCACCAGGGTTGTTTTCCCCAACCCGCCCATTCCCTCCACCGAAATCACTTTGAGTGGAGAATCACCATCAAGGAGCCAATTAATGAGTTGTTTAGGCTTGTCAGTGCCAACAAGCTCAGCTTCTTCTAGTAAAAGGGCATCACCTTGTCGATCGTACCATGCATTGTTCACAACATGGGAGCTTAAGCCTTGCTCTAAGGTACTGAATGAGGAATTGTACCTCTGATGTCTCTATTTGATATCCGTGACTCTGACTGTGATGTCTCGTATCTCATAAGCAATTTGATGATGAAGCTTCATGCTCTTAATTTCATAGTAAATCTCACAAAGAAACCCATTTAATCCACGGTGATGATAACTGGCCAGACGAAGCATAAATTCCTCTAGAACGTCATCGGTGTCATAAGCGACATCTCTAACTTGCTTAACCCATGTTTGGAGCACCAGATCACTTCTTTCCATTGCATCTGCAACCCTCAGGAAGGCTTATGCCATCTAGCTCGTCTTTGATGAACACAAGGTCTCCTTTGACTCCACCCAAGACTTTCAACTCTTCTGCAAGCAAGCTTGAAAGCTTTGCAAGCAAGAATGTCACCACACTATCTGCCATTCTCTCTCTCTCTCTCTCTCAAAGGGAAAAAATGAAGAGACAAATTGAAAATTGGATTTGAATAGCTTGAGATTCCAATCTCACTGTGGCTCCTCATAAATACCGGTTACGAATTTTTTTTTTTTGGTTTATGTTGTGCTTTGCTTCTGCACTACATATTCTGCTATGTAAACAAATAAAGGACCATATTCTTTCCTCCTAACAAGCAAAGGGATTCTGTCTTCAAAAGAATGTCACCTAAAGCAAAAAAATTTCCTCTCTTTTCTCTCTTTTCAAAGAACAATTTAAGTGATTGTCTTCTACTGGAAAAGATCGAATTAAAAAATATGTATTTGCTTTCCTTCGTCACTTCATGTTGTGTTCTTCTGTAAACAAATATAGAATTATATTCTTTCTTCTTGATGAGTGAAGGAACAATTGTCTTTGGAAGTAGTCATGAAATGCATGCCTTTTTTTTTTTTTGCAGGTAAAATCAAAAGAAAATTGTTACGTGGACGACTAGTTAAAGTGATGGCCTTGTTCTGGTCGTGGAATGCAATTCCTCTCCTTGAGGACGCATTAAAAAGAAAAAGAAAAAAAAAATTAGCAGCAAAGGGCTGTCTCGTCAACGGAATAATGCCAAGCAAAAGGGATTATTGTCTTTGCAAAAATGAGTCACCACAAGCTACTCTATTTTATTTTTCACTTCATTTATTTTTCTTTTTTATTTTTAGTTCAACTAAGCAGTTGTCATGTAGATAACAGTTTAAAACATTGTCTTATTTGAAGAAGTGTACTAGCATCAGAAGTTTTAGAGAAAATGTGGCTACCTACGTTTTCAACATACTTTCAGTATGAAACAGCTGTATATTTCAGAGCCATACATATCGTCTTTTATATTTCACATTCTTGCCCAACTTGTGATTTGATGTTACATGATGACCAACTGATTTTAACCGTAAGAATGCTGCTCTGATACCAAATGTTAGTTTTTGAGAAGAGAAGAAAAACAGGAAAAATGAAGAATAGAAATTGAATGAAATGAAAGAATAAAAAACAGGAAATGATAAAAGCTGATATGATGCAGCAAAGAGTGATTATATTCATTCATACTGGTGCATTACATTTATAGTAAGAATATCTGAACTGAAAAGAAAATGAATCCCAAAAATTATGGTAACAAACCAAGATTTCTGATAACACTAACAATATCCTAAAGAATAGGACTTATTGACTGGAAAAACAAATTCTAGTTATTGACTGAAACTAATCAAAGAAAAATTCAACGTAGCAGTCCTGAAGCAAATTATTAACATCAACTAAGCAGTTGTCATGTAGATAACAGTTTAAAACATTGTCTTATTTGAAGAAGTGTACTAGCATCAGACGTTTTAGAGAAAATGTGGCTACCTACGTTTTCAACATACTTTCTGTATGAAACAACTGTATATTTCAGAGCCTCACATATAGTCTTTTATATTTCACATTCTTGCCCAACTTGTGATTTGATGTTACATGATGACCAACTGATTTTAATGGTTATAACTCTTGTCCTCTGAGGTGTCAGTATCTTAAACTTCAATGCACGGTTGTGAACCTATACACATTGTGTGGCACTAAATTTTGATTCAGACTTCTTATAAACTAATAAAGACATGTTCCAAGATCCATCCTGTCAATGTTTGAAGTTAATGGGTGTTGGGTGCAGAAGCGTATTTAGGTGACAAACCATATAATCACTAACTGAAGGATATGTGGATTCAGCAAATAAGGATCATATTATTTATTTATATGTTTATTTTGTTTTGTAGGATAAAATAGTGTTTTACACGTCTCAAGAGAAGTATCGGATACATATTCCATACCCTAGATAGGTGACAATTGTCCAAAATGGCTTCTTTATTTGATTTGAAGAATCCATGTAAGACTTCAATAGCATTAAAAATCCAAAATGGTTTCAATTTCTTACAAAAAAAATATTTGCTGTGTGATACCCATCTTTGAATGTTGAAAAGTAAACCTCAGCTTTGTCTCAGACCCAAGGGAGCTTCTATTTCCACACACCATTTCCACTCTTTGCACATCCTTCTCACTACACACACCTAAAAAATTAATCTCAAATTATTTTACTCACTGCACACACCTTTTATTCCACATCTACCCTCATACACACGCCCAGACCCCAAATCCAGCTCTCCGAAGAGTGCAAATACACACCCATTAAAGTTGCATCTCTCACACAAGTCCATCTCTCACACCTTTCGTCCCCAAAAGCTTATTGAAGACATCTCATTGAAGCATTGATGAATCTCATTGAACCATTGAAGGAATTCTTTACATTTGGAGAACTTAGGTTAGTTTACTTATTTCAATCCTCATTCCTATTTCATTTATAATATAGGGTTTGTTTTTACCATTTTCAAAACGAACGAACACATAGCCCATCGAGATGAGCAATCTGTTCCTCATTTGGAACTGGTTTTCCGAAAATAAACAACTTGTTCGGAAGTAGAATTCCGAAAATTATCATTTATTTCAACAGTAGAATTTCGAAAATTTTTCTTTCTTTCAACATTCAACTTTCGAATATGTTCAATTCGGACAACATTCAACTTTCGAAATGAATTTGGATTTTCGGTTTCCAACTTCCGATCATAATAGATATTTTTGGTTTTCAACTTCCGAACGGTTTTGTTTTGTTTTGTTATGTTTTTTTTCCCCCTCTTTTGTATATTCTTTTTACAATTGTATATTCATTAAATATATTAATTTTTGCAGATAATATGGATTCTAAATGTCAACAACGTGTGCCACCGACTGCTTCAAATAGACGACGTCGTGAATTGGATGTTGACCATGAACAGGGACGAGGGCGTGGGCGAGGACGGAGTCGGGGTCGGGGTCATGATCCAGTTTTGGTAGAATATGATATCCTTAGTGCCAGTCAAAGTTGGAGCCAAAGCCAAAAACGAGTTGAAGATGATGATATGCCTGACATTGCCGTGGAGGATGCCTCTTTACTCGATTCTCCTACTATCCAAGAAGAGGACCTTACTCATGCTTTTCCAGGTGGATTGACTGATCCATCAATACTGCGGAGTTTCAATAGTCATGTCGCTGTAGCTGTTTGGCACGGGGAGGTAAATATTCCTGAGTAAAAGTGAAATTCATTTGTATATGATTTTTTTTTTGTGTGTGTGTTATATGGTAGTTTCTAATGAGATATTTATTTGTTTTATAGGAACGAGGGCCCTTAAAGTGTCATAATCACTCTTCGAAGATCCTTGCATGGCCATGGTGGTCAGTAGACAACAACACCAGATTCAAAGCCATTATTGAGCGGTCTGGGCCGTCACAGTTAGCTCGTTGCACTTATTGATTCGTCAACAAGCTTCTAATCTACAGTTTTGTTGAGAGATGGCAACCTGAGACGAACACATTTCATATGAAAAGTTGGTGAGATGACCTTGACCTTGATTGATGTTGGCACTATTCTTAGCCTTCCCATTGTAGATAGATCAGTCAGCGTACCAGATGTGACGGATCTTCATGGAGTTACACTACTGGTTTCTGGCTTGGGGATTACTGAACGTGTAGCACATGACGAGGTTTCTACTGCTGGTGGGAATTTAGTCAGGCTTGAATGGTTGCGAAGGCAATTTGCTGGTGTCACAGATTCAGACCCAGAAGAGGCTATATAGTGCGCTGTTAGAGCTTATTTGTTGTTTCTGTTGGGATGTACGCTTTTCAGTGACAAGAGTGGCGGCAGGGTTCCTGTTGTTTAGCTTGGCTTATTGATGGATTTGGGATCCATTCATATTTACGAATTTGGAATATAAAATGGAAAAAAAAAAAATACTTCATTCGGAAATACCATGTTGAACAAAATGATAATGTTCAAATGTAGTTGTCCGAATTATTTTTATCGGTTCGGAAGTCGAATGCCGAAAAATTTAAATTATTTTGGACGACAACTTTCAAAATTACATAATTATTTCGGCAGTAGACTACCGAATAAATTGATATATTTCGACCCCGATTATCCAAAAGATGCTGGGGAAAAAAGAAAAGAAAAAACCGACTTTTACATTGCAAAACTCACCTTTCCTTGGCTATCTTTCTCTTCTGAATTTTCATAACAGAAATTTTCCATAACAATGATGAATGAAGATGAGATTTAGTGTGTAAACTAATTAAAAGCTATGAATCAAGAATGAGGGTGTTTAGTGTGTGTATACTAATGAATGGAAGCTAACAATGAAGGGTTTGAAAGGATGAGGATGGAATGTGGAGGTTTAGCAAACTGAGTATGGAAGTGAGTTTCAACAGCTTCAACGTTTCAGCAACTTCAATGTGGAAGTAGATGTGGATGTGCAAGGAGAAGGTGTGTTTATATGAATTTTATGTGATGTCCATAATAATAATTTCACTTAGGAATAAAATTGTAATAAAAATAAATATCAAGAGTGAAAGTGATGTGTGCAAATAGAAGCTCCCCAGACCCAACTCTCAACATTTACAAAAATCACTACTCATCGTCATGACTCAGGTCAAATATACCAACCACAGCACTGAATACAGGACTCTATGAACATTAGTAAACTTGCAACCCTCCCTTAATGGTATGTGAAGGGTTGCATTTGCATTGTTTCAATTATTTATTCCCAGGCGGTTTCAAGGGCTTTGGATTTTTGAAGGGTTTTATAGTAATGTTAATCCTTGTGCCGAATGGAGGAGATGATGGAAGATGAAGATGGATAAAACAGACTAAGGTCTCACATCTTTCCAGTGTCTGCAATAATCCTTTCAATCTCCTCTAGAAGACGCTCCTTTTCTTCTGTCAGCTCATCATTCTGCTTTTGAAGTTCTTCTATCTGCTTGGTCTGTTCAGAGTCTTTTCTGAAATTTAAAACATATCAAATTGTTAACAACAAATTATGCATAAATAAAATTACAGGAAAATAGATTTTTAATTTTTTTGAAAGGCAAAAAAAAACAAACAAACAAACAAAAAAATGTTGGTCCATTTGGTTCCACTGTATCATTCATAATACTAATTCAAATTCCAGCTGAAAAAAAAAATACCCAATTAGTACACATTAATGTGTGTTTTGGAAGGAAAATATTGAGTACACACTTAACCTTTAGCATAATGCATAAAATGGTGGTCCCAAGACTTGAACCCATAATCTCGAGGTTATTAGGCCAAAGTCTTAAACCATTGCAAATGTGTGAACATATGTTATCTATGGATTCTCAATACACAATCTTCTGTCCTCCACAAACCAGTTCTAGCCGGATAGTTTTATTTTATGTTTTTGTTCATTTCCCCTTTTCCTTAATCAACACAAAACAGAAAGAATGTTTGTTATAGTAAATTAATGTCACCTATTCATGAAAGCCAAGTTGAGTTTGAGCGATCGCACTTCCTTCTCAAGATTTTCACACCGCTTTAAAATGGACTGCATGTCTGATGGAATTGATGGTGTCAGATTTCTTTCCTTTGCCTCTGCCATTCTGAACATCAGAATATTCAACATAAATTAAGCTGCTTACACACATTTTACCAGCAGTTGAAGATAGCTTTCATCGTCATTTAGCATGTATCTATCTCAAATTACTAAAAAGTATTTTAATTAAATATCTAGACTACATGTTCACCTTCAGAGAACAATGAAAAGCAATCAAGTTGTTTGACAGATACAACAAGTTTGTAATTATTAATATTCTAGAGCTTATCTGTCTTTAAGTATGACTCATGAAGATATCTTGAAAAATAAACTAAGAAAGCTAGGGATTTTTGCATGTTCAATGACTAAAAATTGATACTAATCTGTTCTTGAGGCTAACAGCAGACAAGATTATAAAATTTAGAAAATAATGTATATAGGAAGAGACCACTCTCCCCCAACTTGTCAAGAAAGTAATACGTACTTCCGGGATCGCTCCACCCTACGCTTCTTTGTTGGATCCCCTTTGTCCACTGCAATATTTCTTTTGGTTAGAGAAAATTATATTGACTTGATAAAAATGCTACAGTAATATATCTGTAGAAAATAAGCATTATCACAGTGCTTATATCAAAATAAGGATAGAAGATGGTAAAGCAGAAACTTTTGCACACATGATGGATCGATATTATGAAATAAGCATGAAAGAAAGAAATACTATTCAAATTTGTGGAAGTATAGGCACATTATTGAATCTAGACACAACTAGCACATTATTGAATCTAGACACAACTGGCACTTAACGACCATCGTGATGCTACCATATCATGCTTGTCCATGACCCAAAACATATAGAAAATTTGATCTCAAAATGATCAAGCAGAAGAAAGCTCAACAGTTAAAAGCAATGTAATCTCTAATTTCACAAGTTTTTCCGAAAGACAAAATGTTTTCTTCAGCAGCCCCATTTAAAAGGGCATTACCCAGTGTTGGACCTCGTTAGTCAACAGTGCGGAGAGGAGTAAATGGAGACAGACCTAACCTTTGGCAATAGTTGCAAAAAGTAGTTGCTCTCGGACTTGAATGTGTGTTCTCAAGCTATTAATCTAATTTTTTGGGTGAAATTAGTGAAGTATGGAAATGGAAAGACAAGTGTAAAACTTGTAAAGTTCTAAAGAAATTCATTACCTGAACCAGTTGATGTCACTGATCCATATCGAACAAGACTTCCTTTTTGCTGAAGACAGGTAAACACCAAAGAAATTTTTGGCAGTTTAGTTATTCTCTTCAGTCCTTTTAAACAATAGTGTTGACAATTTGTGTTTCATTATCAAAGAACTAGAATTGGGTAGAGCATACCTTTCGATCATCTTTTAAGTTGTCATATATACGTTCCCTGATGTCTGGAGTTCAAAGAGGAAATGCTCACACTAAGTGAAAGAAAAAAAAGAAAAAAGAGGATAGAAACACAATGGGATGATTTAAAATGACATGAATTTGGAATAAATCCATTAGATATGCTTTCAAACTTCATACAATATCCCAATGTAGTCAAGCTCCCATTTTCTGGTAATGATGCATTCTAAGCAATATATTTTTCATTCAAAAGCAAATAACATTAAAATAAACTAACTATTTCCATGAAACATCCCAATATCTTCCATTGGAAAATTAATAAATTTATTTATTTTTGCACATTATACATACCTTTAGCTTCTGAACTCCTTCCATTTCCAGGGTGTTTCCTAGAGCTCTCACTCACAGTTTGACCTGAATTGCTGGGCCCATCACATGCATCAACCCCAGTTGAGATTACTGGTGCAGCTGCAGAAGATTCACTTTGCGAAGGTTCTCGAGAAACTGTGCACATCTGCATTGGGTTTGTAGGAGCTACAAAACCTTCGAAATCCATATGAAATGACCCTTTAACTGCTTGTAGAAGTCCAGGATTGGTAACTTGAACAGAGGACACATCTTGAAATATTCTCAGTGTCTCGTGAATATGATTTCCTTGTCCTTGATTCAAACTTGTGTCTCCTAGAACTTCTTGAGCACCATAAAGTCCTAAAAAGCTATCTTCATCAGTTCCTCTCTCAGTCTGGTTCATAAGCTTTTTCCGCTCTAGTGTACCCTTCAGCATGCTCACAACTGAGGAAACTTGGTCTACTTTATCAATAGGAGATGCGTTGAAGGTAGACGAGGATGAATTGGACGGAGACATAAATGAGCTAAACTGGTTTGGAGTCTCACACATTGAAACATCAACAAATCCATTTGGAATTGTAAATTCCTGTTTCAAATTGTTGATACCATGTCCAGATACATTTTGCAATGCTTCCATACTGAGTAAAGTTTGAGAGTTCTGCATCGCAGCATACCTCTTCCTGGAAAAGAAGTATTTACTCAAATAAATCCTAGAAAGTGATGTTTCTGTGATTTGAAGAAACTAAAATATAAAAACTTGGATAATTTAAGCCCTAAGTTTCTCAATTGCAAGTATTTGGATCTGCCTATAAAATAAAATTAACAATTTTCTCAGTGTTCGAAGTCTCAATATGAAATGTTAGATAAAACTTTGGTTATCAAAGTGCTAACAAGTAACTGAAACTTTCAAGGATATATTTTTATGGACAATATATGATGAAAAAAATGATACCGTAGTTCAGAGGATCGACTTCTTGTCATGGGTTGAGAACTTTGAAACCACGCCTGCATTCACAGTGAAATATGAGATTATGTTGAAATGCCATATTGAACTGATATTTCTGCAACTATCTCAATATGTACAGACCTTAGCCAAATAGAGATTACTAGCTTGCAAGTCTCGCTCAACCACATTCCTGATGAAAAAAAAAGAAGAAAGAAAGGGGGGTTAGCGCTTACCCAAATAGTTTTGGTTAAGCCTTTTTCAGTAAATTAATAGTTTAGACAATTGAGGAGATGATGAGAGGAAAAAAATAGTGGGTGACTTAAACATTGAAAATCTCCAAACCATGTGATTCAGAATGACATATATATGTTACAGAAGACCACCTTGTTGAATTTTGATTGAGATCACTTGATTGTTCATCAGCTGTGGGAGTAATTTGTGGTAATAAAATATCATTGCTTCTTTTCTTCTGAAGTACACCCCCAAGTTGCTGACTAGATAAGCTGGCTGGTTCTGTGGTAATCCTGCATTTAACATCAAATTTACTTGTCTACAGAAGTCGGAAGTATAAACAAATATGGTTCTTGCTAATTAGATCAACTTATCATCTTCTATCACCTACTAACCTTCGTGATGGTTGACGAGGATGATGTGATATGCTTGTTGAATTATAGCCATGATTCTGGAAAACAAAAGTGTATCAACTGAGACAAACAACAATTTGGGAAGGGGTAGAAAATGAATGATCATAAACCTTCGCAATATATCAACAAGAAACAGAAGTAATTAGGACAGAACTCAGATAAAGTAAATATAGGCATTTCAATCATTTCCGCTGATATCTGACTTGGTAAAAGTTAGTGGGGCAGAGCACAAAGAGCTATTTTGCTGGAGACGGAGAGAAAAGTTAGTGAGGTGCTTTATCTCTTCCCTTCCAATGTCTACATAAGTTGCCTAGTTGATCTACAGAATTGGAATTCATCTAATGGATGAGAAGAGTAGGAGAAAGAGAAAAACACTTCTAAGAATGTAAGGACTGAATGCTTTGCATAGTAGGGATTTTGTACCATAGCTGGGAATGTATAGTTGTGTGTTTTACCTCAAGTACATTTAAAGCAATCAAGTAAGTACTTCACAAAATCTAGAAACGGACTTGGCTATAGCATTGTTTGTGTCTAGAACTGAGATAAAATCAAGAGTAATCCGTACACAAAGTTTGTTACCATATATTATTGAGAGACTAATCATGCTTATTTTCACTTATAAAATTGATCAACGTTCACCTCTGCGAAATTCATCCAGCTAATTATCATCAAGAAAACAAAAGTAGATTAGAGGGGAAAACAAGACCTCATTTGTATACTTGTCTGACACTAATCAGGATTTCTAGAATCCAGATGATCTTAAAACTTAAATTTGGCCAGCATATTCAACATGTTTCGTTGAGACTTACAACACTTCAAACTCAATAATATCTAACCATGGATTGAGAAACAAAGTCAACAAAAGAAGATGGTACAATTGCTTGCCTCTCCGTTTGTGAGCCAGCTTTTGAAGAGTTCCTCGCTATCTGTACGAAAATTTTGGGAAAGATTTTTAAAACCCAACATTTCCATGGTTGGCACAGGCATTCCAATTGAGCTCTCCATCAAAGATTTCAAGAACATCTCTTCGCTTGTGTTCCTATAGAAGTCTGAATATCCCCTTCCTTCTGTCTCCATGAAATTCTTTCCCACCTCACTCCTCTGAACTACCTGAGCTTGGAATGACCTCGAATTCTGCTTGCCAGTCCCTGGTTTTACAAAAGAATGATCCTCTGAGCTTCCCTTGCTTCCACCATTTACCATATTACTCAATAATCTACTTTGATTCAAAACCTTCCCAAAGAAATATATGACATCAAAGAAAACCTAATATGCCCCTCTCAAGAAATCTTTATCCTTCTTGATAACCTAACCCACACGGCACTCACTAATAATTGAATTTTATCAAGATGAAAAAATTATGACCACATATAAAAAAAAAGCATTCTAAACCAGCTAAGCAGCCAATAGGACCCAAACAACACAAATAAGACTTGAGAATGAGTATATCTTGGGGCAATCACAGACTGGTTTTGTGGGTCAATGTCTCTAAACCAAGTCACACCTTGAGCACAAAGAATTTTGCATTCAATGAACAAAAGTTGTGATGCTTCTCTGTTTGATCAGTAGTTGTATATTTGTATAAATGGCTCTGTGACCAGAAAGCTTGAAGATACTAAGACCAGAAAGCTATGGAAAGCTTGAAGAAATCAATTTCAAACCAAACCATAATATGATAATAAAGAAGAAATGTTGTGCACAAAGATTATACAGCTCTATTACGTGTATTTGTGTCTTTCCTCCTTAAACTTTTTTAGTCTAGAATAATTGACAAACAGGTTGTGGGCACAATTAAAAAATGTAAAGTCATGGAATCAAGGAGTACCAAATTCTTTAGATTCCAAATACCATGGATTTGTCTTTTTTTGCTCTATTATTGAGAAACAAATTTTACAGAGTCGTAAGTTGAAATTCAATAAAAATCATTGTTTTTCATACTTACCTTTGAAAACCAGTTGGAAATGAGAGGTGTATAAGAATTTACATTCACATAGAGTGTAGGTAGGAATGTAATCGGTTCGGAACGGTCGGTATTTAGGTGAAATTTTGCACCGAACCGATAATGTTGGTTTTATTATATTGAAAACCAATACAAACCAAATTTTTTACCAAACAGTACAAAACCGCACTGATTCAAACGGTTCGACTCAATGCGGTTTGATCGGTTTAACTACTTTCAAAATGAGTCGTTTCTTAAATTTATAGTATAATAAATAATTTATATAAAAATAGCCATTTGTACATAATTTTAAACATATCCAATCCCACCATTCACAAAAATACAAACAAAAAAATTAATAAATACTAATGTTTGAAGCTTTTACTAAATTAGAATTAGAAATAAAATATAATCTAGGAATCAAAGTCTTAACATCAAAATAAAACCAAAACCTAAAACAATAATTTTATTATATGTAAACATCTACGGTTGGTTTTAGTGGAAATTGGTGTACAATATGTCAAAACCGGAATCAAACCGAAAATCGAAAAAAATAATTTTCAAAACCGAATAGACCGATTCATATTAAAAAACTGACCAAATATGACCGGTTCGATTCAGTTTAATTGGTTTAGTCGATTTTTTTGGTTTTTCTTACATCCCTAAGTGTAGGATTAGATTAAGGAAAATTATATACGAGTTCTACTAAAATCATATTTGGTTGTGATAAAATAGTATACGAATCCCTTCAAAAAGGTAGAAATTGGCATTCCCCCCCAAAAGGTTGGGATTGGAGTAATTCTATGTCCACACACTAATTCCTCTCAGTACACATACTTAATGAATACCTTCTTAATGCACATATTATAAAAATATAAATTCTTAGTACATATCTCTACATTTCAATATTACCCTCATTTTCAATTTTAAAACTAAGGCTATGTTTGGTTTCAATGTTTGAATCAATTTTTTGAAATTTTTTTGAGAAAATTATAAATTAATTCGACAAAAATAAATACCAAAAAATTATTTTTTAATTTTAAAATTTTTTTGCCCCCAGAAAGATAAAACCATATTGAAATGAGAAGTTTGTATTTAGTTATTTTTGAAAACATATTCTAAAACTAGATTAAACGTAGCCTTTTTTTTTTTTTTTTTTTTCATTCACCCATTCCTCTTTTATCGTCGTTGCCGCCACTTTCAACCATCCATCGCCGCCGCCACTTCTAGCTCATCCCCTTCCATCTTAGACGTCCACAATCAACCTTTGAGTGATTCGTGGTGGAAGACTTGTGGGAATGTATGATTCATGGCGAAAATGATCGCAGGCAAAGAGGGAAAAAGGCGATGGGAGGGGATGGTGGATGAGAGAGGCGGCGTTGGCGATAGAAAATGGTTGTGATATTTTAGAATTACGGTTTGAGTAGAAAAAGATGAAGGTATTCTAGTATTTTTATTCTAAGACAAAATTGTATTAATGGAAATTTTTATTAAGTGTGTGAACTGAGGAGAATTGGTGTGTGAAAATAGAATTATCTTTGGAATTGCTATCGTAATCCGGATTGAAATTGGAAAGACCATTTTGTCCCAAGTTTACAAAAAATAACAAAGTCAATTTTATTATAATGCCACCAGACTAGTACATAAATAATCGCATTGTATCTTATATTTCCAAAAATACTACCACATTAATAATCTCATCATTCAATCTCAATCAACCTAATTTGGAAAACAAACATGGGTCATGGATGTGGGAAACCACTTTAGGCCATAATATACTATCATGCCTTTGAGCCCCTAGTGTTCACGGCGGCTATTCTATGGACATTGACCCAATAATATTCCTTTTTTGTTTGATGACTTAGCATTATACTCATACATAAAACTATTGTATTTTAATTCAGTCTATAAGTCACTGTTCACCTGCGACAAGCTCTTGACATGGTAAACTTGACCAATATGCCAACGCGTTAGATCAAATCCTATATTCAATCACATACTAAAATAGTAACAATACATGACTATCTAATATCTACACAAATAAAATATGTATATATATGCGCATTTGATTAGACAATTTTGAGATAATAGGAATAAGACTAAAAAAATTTTTGGACTAAAATATGAAGAAGTGTTGAGGGTTATTTGGGGGAGGGGGGAAATAGAATGATGGAAGCCATGAAAGGACCTATGCAACTGCCCCCACCAACAATTTAAAAAATGTTGCCGTTGGGAGGCGATTTCACCATTTGAGAGCGCCTTGTGTGTGAACATCATGTACCTGTGAGCATGGTACATCATTTTCCTGTTGCTAGACACGTGGCAATGAATACATCATAAGATTGTGATTGATAGTCCAAGCCGACCCATCATTAACCAAAATATAAATATGTCTAGTTTGGGGGCCCATTATATGTACTTTTGTGTAGGAGTTTTTTTTCTTGAGAAAATTTTCAATAAATTCTACTTTTCTCACAAATTCTTCATTCATTCCTATTAACATTATACAAAATAAATTTTTGTCAAAAAAGTATGGCTCTGGTTGGAATGATTTCCAAACGTTGATCCTACTCTCACATTTCAGTATGATGTTTGGATAGGTATGTTGAATTAATTTTCCACAACTCTGCAGAAAACTTTGTCTGAGAGTGCGATTTTCAATTTTTTTTTTTTTATTTTTAAATTTGGCCTAATCGGTCGTCCCACCGGACGTCCCATCGGTCGTCCGGCCGGTTGACCGGAACAATGCGTTTTTTTATTTTTTTTATTTTTTTGCAATTGATATGTTAATTTTTATATATTTGAAAAAATATTTTCCGAATTTTTAAATTCTTTTATGTGTTTTAATAGAATTTTGAGTTGTATGTTTGGTTATAAGTTGTAAGTTTTTGTATCAAATATCATATGTCACATCAAAAATTCCCCACTCAATTTAAAACTCATTTCAAAACTCTTTTACCAAACAAATTTTCCACACTCAAATCATAATTCCAAAACTCACAAACTCAAAATGCAACTCCTGCTCTCAAATCATATTTACAAAGCTCTACCAAATGCAACCTATAATTTTTTTAAGTTTTCTATCTTTACTTTCCAACCCATGACGTATTGACCTTTTTTTCTAGTTAAAATTATGAAACTTTTTGTATTATGTCATAAAAATAAATAAAAATTATGGTGCTTAAATTGGGTTATTTTTTATATAGAAATAATTTTCAATTCCATTACATGTAATTGGGTTGAAAAAAAATTATTAAAAAAAAAAAAAAAAGCCTAGAAAAAACTGCTTTCCAAATTAGAAAACATATAAGATTTCTTTTAATGATTTTACTTAGGACATAAGCTTCATGACATACATACATAAGCAATTACCTAATCATTTAACCTTTTTTATATGTGAAGTTAGCTATCATGGATTCATAGGGTTCTGTTTCCTTTGACTTGAAATTTGTCATTAGGGAAGGATTAGATCAAAACAAGTTTGACTGGATGTCAAATGTGTGACTTCAGTATCTACATTCACATACTGTTAAATAACAACTAGAACTTTATTGGGAAAAGAAAAGGCTGAACACTCTTGTTTTGTTATAAGCTAATAAACAGTTAGATTAATTGTCAATGTTGGCATTGTAGGGTACCCATTACAAGACATTATTGGTATGTAAACTTGTCTAATCTCTAATCCAATGTAATTAGACAAACGCAAACAGCCGAATTAAGAAGAGCACAGTTTGGTCAGTTTCACCGAAACAATAATGTGACATTGGTAAAATGAGTTTATATTCGAAGTCAAATGATTCAATTGTATAATACTATAGTTTTGTGCATTATTCAAGATCAATCGGCAACAGAGGTTCAAATGTTAATTTACTTCGTATATATGTTCCCTTGCTCAGTGTTTGGAAAGCCGGCAACGATTCTATCTGTGAAATTTGGTTATGCGCTGACGTGATTAGCAGTGGATCATGTTAATACCGACGTCTCTAATTCTCAATGCTAATTAACCAGCGGTTGTCCCTCTCAATTACATTGGTTCCATGACTTTGTTTAGTTTAAAACTATATTCAAACCAGGAAGCTGTTGTTGCCTTATTTCTCATGAAATTGGCGTTATTCTCTACTAAACAATAATTGGTTAGGAGCTTGATCGGCAACAATTTCCAAAGACCTGGCCCTCTAAGAACCTCCATGGAAACACTGTTGTGTCCATGAACTCGGTATACATTACAGGCACGGGTCTTCTGTATTCAAATCCTTACTCGCCTGCATTTTAATGTACTTTTAGCGGCATAATTTTATCACATTGTACAATTGAAAGTGCGTAAGGGAACAATAATTTTGGATAGAAAGAATCTCATGCCAAAAAAATCAGTCCTAGGCACTAAACTCTTCAAGCTCTATAAGCACCATTTCAAACATCATGTTCATACTTGTCCTTCTTATAGCTAGTTATTCCGAGCATGCATCCTCTATGATGATTTTTCCTACAGTGATCTTAAAATGATTCTAGAAGATCCCTCGCTCTGTTTTTCCAACCTAAAACATGGGAGTTCTACATTGCTTTTGCAAAAAACCCATAATAAAACAATCATAAAAATAAAAATAATTTCATTCAATGAATCAGACACTACATAATTGAATGCAATACACACAAATAACAGATAAACAGTCAATTGACTTTCTTGTTCATGGTGAGACCTACAGCTTGATGTTATGGTACATTTGGATGTACCATACATCAGTTATGAGGATATATGATTTTATATTATAACTAATATCATATAGGTCATAACGATGGCCCTGCACCAAACAGGCACATTATCATATTAACTTATAACTTACTTATATTTAGTTATCCATACATACCATATTATCTTATAGCTACCACACAACTAAATTATTTTAATAATTTAATTTTTAATTGGCAACCCGTGTAATTGGTTATTAAAAAGAGGGCAAAGGAAATCAGAGGAGTTCAAGGGTCCCAACATCACATATCTCATAACCACTAGTCACATATCTCATAACTAACACCATTTTGCTCATAACCATACCACTTTGCTCATAACCAATATCACATATCTCATAACCATTGATCATATATCTCATAAATATAACAGTATCATTCATAGATTTTCAATCTCTTTTTAAAATCTCCAATTTCTAGATTTTCTCACAAAAACTATACAACTCAAATCTTTAAAAAGAAAACTTTTCAAAATCATCTTTTCTTCAATCAACGAAGATCAAAACCCATAAGATCATTTTAAAAGAACAAGGACAAATCCACTTTCAAAATCGCTCAACTTCTTAAATCAACAATCAATTTTCAAAAGCTGTCAAAGGATGATTTCGAAAATCATCTAGATCTTGCAAAAATATATATATAACTCAAAGAAAATCCCTACTTCAAGTTTGAAGAAGAATAGAAATGAAACCCCAAAATCAACGATGCCAAAACTTGATCTTCACCGCACACAACGAAGCCCTCGAGATGATAACCCACTTTGATGAAGAAACAATGGCAACACTCAAATGGATCTTGAGAAATCAAGATTTTTTTTATCTAGCTTGTGTAGAAAAATGTAGAGAGAAGGGAGATGAAATATTTTTAAAGAGAGATATACAAAAGTGATATGAAATATCAGATTCACGAACTGATAAAACATGCTCCGCTCGAGCGTGGAAAGCCCCACTCGAGCGTCAAATACACCTGCCTAGTACTTTTGTAGATAGGTCAAACTTCTGAAATCAAATATTTTTCCGTTCAAGCGCATAAATGGCCGCTCGAGCGAACAAGTAACTTCAAATGCATTTTGCATTTTTGCTTCGGGGGCGCTGCCCCTCAACCCTGCAAGGGCACTGCCCTAGGACCCACCAAGGAGCGCTGCCCCCTGGACCCCCGCGAGCTGACCAGGTAGCTCGATCCCTATCATAGTCAGCGAAGTGGCAAAACATGAAAGATACGCTACGACTCGATACAAACATAAGACATTACCTGTTCCAAACACACTACTACAACCCAATAACCAAAATAAGGGGAATACAGGGAACTATAAGTAACACCATTTAAAACCATACCAACCCGAGCCCGGAACACCACAAAGAGACGGGTCAAAACAGGGATCGCTACAGTGTTTTTTTTTTCTTTTTAGCAATTGGCATCTATTATCTAGAAAAAATAATTATATTTGTTTTTAATATTTTTAAATATAGAAAATAGTTTTTTTAAACTAAAATGACAAATTATTTGGACATGTATTTAAAATTAACACAAACAAAAATTCAAATAAAAATTAATTAGTCATAGTAATTTTTAAAAAATAAAAAATATTTTTGGAATTTTTTTAATTTTTTAAATAAAAAAAAATATATTTGTCAATAATTATTTTTTTGAATTGAATTTTAAAAAGAGTTTGGTTATGAGTTTCGAATATAATTTTCAATAGAGTTTTAAGTTATTTGTTTGGTTATGAATTATAAGTTTTTGAATTAAGTTTTGAAAATTCTTTTCAAAACTCATAATCAAATAACTTTTCACAAACTCAACACTCATTTCAAAAATTCAACATTTAATTCAAAATTCAATTTAAAATTCTTTTCAAAACTCATAACTAAACATATTTTGTCTTTTCAAATCATAATTCCAAAACTCACAAACTCAAAATATAACTCCATACTCAAATTATAATTCTAAACACAAACCAAATGCTACCTCAGTTTGTCATATTCCAAAAAAATAAAATAAAATTGAGTTATCTATTCAATTACATCATTTGACAGTACAAACAGGTTCACTTAACACTGAATTTTGAATTCATACATTTTAAGTTTTGTAATTTGTTTCCTTTCCTTTCCTTATGTTTTCATATATGGTTGTGGTATTTTTATTTTATAAATACCCAAACCAATTACATCATCCTTTTGGACCCTACAAGAAAGATTGTAGCCTTTGTTTATACCATTAATATTATGTCATACAACTTGCATGATTTTTTAGCAATCAATGCCAGTGGAACTCAAATGCTCGCCTTCAAGTGGATTATCCTTTCAAGTAACTCTTGGGCCAAGGCATGTACTCTCATGCACACATACACATACTTGACTTAACAAACGTCGAGGTCAAGTACTTGTGGTTAATTATGCAGATCATGCTTCTCCAATCAGCTCTACACACAACCTCACACATATGATTTGCAGCAAATAGTCAACATGGGGGTGCATACAAAATAATTGACCCATTTCTATTAGAATAAGTAATAGTTTTCTCTGCTCTCTACCAATTTTGGATCCCTTTCGCAAAGTACATCTTGTAATTTTTACAAATTTTAAAATACGTATAGACTAAATTGCTTTTTGATCAATTTTGTATATTTGATTTGCAATGCAATGAGAATATAGATTAATTTTTTGATAATTTATAGATATTATATTTATTTATTAAATAATATTGTAAGAAAATAGTGTATTCGAATTTGAACAAAGGAGCCTTTGTAGTTTTTTAGCTCGTCAATTTCTTTGAAAACTTTTCATTTTGTTTTGAGAATGAAGGCTTTCGTTGCCGTGTCATGTCTATTTCTTTTGGGGTAAATTTCTGTTAGTGTGTCTAAGTAGTGTTGTATTTGTGTCTTTATCTGTGTCCATGGTTCTTAGTTCCCAAGCAAAGAAAACCCTATTAGACTTTTCCAAGATTGCTTGAATGACTTAGGTTTCGTTTGGGATGTGAGTTGGTTTTTTGGCTTTTTGATTATTTTAGCTTGGACTAAAAAGTTTCGTTTATGATGAGTTTTTTTTTACTTTTGTGAGAAAAAAATAAAATCATGGTTTAGATGTGACATTTTATCTTATTGATTTTTTAACTTATTTTGTCTTTTTGTGACTATTTTAGCCTTTTAGCCCCAAAAATCCTCATGCCAAACGTGGGCTGAGCATGTCAATGGAATGATTACCAGCACAGCATAGTTCTATAATTTTACAGTTTGCCAGTTCCTGACTACATGTAGATAAAACTTTATAGGTACGAGTATAGATGGGCTGATGGGGTACAAATCAAGAAACCAATTGAAGTTTCAGCTCCAAAATATGTTGAATATCAACAATGATGGACTGGATCGAATCTCAATTAGACGATGAATCCATATTTCCTCAAAGGCTTGGTAATATACTATGAAACGCGGGAACAGGTACGGGTACGGGTACGGCTACGAGTACTGGTACGATACGGGTACGCCGATACGGTAAAATTCAAAAAAAATAGGGTACGGGTACGGCTTGATACGCTTGTAAAAAAAATTTATTTTTAATTTAGATTAATGCAAAAATTAATTAAATGGTTTAATTTATTAAGGTCCAACCTATAATTAACATTTAATGCCAAAAGTAAAAGTATAAATCAAAATTAAATGTCAATATATTAAATAACTTACAAACTATAGTTTAATTTTAAAATCATGCTAAGCATAAAACAAAAAATAAAGAAGAAGTCTAGTGAAATGAGTTTTATCTGTGTAGTAGAAGGAAAATATTGTTTCAACTGAGGTGCGTGTCACGACCCAAACCCGGCCCTATGGGTTTAGCACCGTAACCGGCCAGTAATCCGAGATTACCGAAGGCCTGCAGAACAATAGAACAGTAAAATAGAGTACAGGGTCTGGCGGAAGCCAAAACAGTAAAGAAACAATGCCCAATGAGCTATGACAGTCTGCATGCAAAAAGACTTTCCAAACATATTTACATTCAGTGGAAAGGGTATACACAGTATATACAATCATTCAGAATAGGGACTCAATCCGTATGCAACGGTACAGTAAACATTCAGTCTATACAATCCATTCAGTCCTTACAGAACAGCGAGACAGTACAGAAGGGGGAGTCCTAAAACACCCCTAAGCCTTAGCATGATAGGCTCGGAACCTCGCAGTGAGGCACGGTAATTGGCTTGACAAAACTGGAGTAACCCTGACGCTCCTAGCCGCGGTCTGGTGCCTGTACACCTACATATATATATGAGCAGTGAGCTAAAGCCCAGTGAATAACATAATGCGTAAAGAGGTTAAGAATGAATGTCCTTACAGTAATGAAAACAGTCCAGTTAAACAGTATTTCAGTCGTTCAATTAGTACAGTCATATGTGGTACACCCATTAGCATAACAGTAGGTCTTAAAAGACCGAACAGTAATGATGGCCATTAGTCAGTAAACAGTAGTGGTTCCAACAAGGGAACCGACAGAGATCTCTGTAACAGTAACAGTAAACAGTAGGTGCTAAGGATGCCACAATACAGTTCAGAATATAGGACATACATTCATTCAGTTAACAGTAATCAGTTCAGAAAACAGTACAGTTCAGTTGTTCAGAAGATAATCATTTGCGAACATATCTTTACACAAACGTTACTCACAGAGTTCTGGGCTACAGTATGCTAGAGCGTGTCTCCCCAGTCGCCAACCCTACACAGCTAATAGAGTGAACACACTAAGCCACACAGCTGGGAAAGATAGTAACTTAATCCCTAAATGCCTCGGTGTGTTCTACATCTATATCCTCAACAAGACGCCTTAAACTAGGCCTAAGAATGCCTAGAATGGGATGAGGATGCAAAGATGTACTCAAAAAGCAGTTTCAGATTTTTCAGAAAAACAGAGTCCCGCTCGAGCGCGGTTTTACCCGCTCGAGCGGACATGCAACAAGGTACACGCTCGAGCGTCAACTTTCCCGCTTGAGCGTACTGTAAAAGTATTAGATGGGTGAAATCTCCGCTCGACGGACGCTCGACGCCCGCTTGATCGTGAGAAACATGCCTCCGCTCGAGCTCCCAATCCTCCGCTCGAGCGGACTGTAAAACAGTGCAGAGAAAATACTGGATGCTCGGATTCCACGCTCGAGCGTCACTTGTCCCCACTCGAGTGGAAGTGCAAAATCTGGAAAACCCAGATTGCACCTCCAAGCCAAAAACCAAGTTTTAACAACTCAAAACTCGACCTCTTGGGCTGAATTTCCAGAAAACATTTGTAAACACATAGTTAAACATGATTCAAAACTCAACTTTGAGAAATCAAAGCCCAAGGGTGTTTAATTCAAACCCAATTTCAAACCATTTTCAAGAACAGGATGAACATGCAAACATGCATAAATTCAAATCAATTCAAAGCTTCAATTTGATGCTCTAAGGAGCCAATTGTTTCCAAAACATGATGAAATCATGGACTTAAACATAATTGTGCACATGCAAGTACCATTTTGCCATGAAAGCAACTCAACATCTACAATACAACCATGCATGCAAGGATTGAGCTTCAATTCAACAACAATGAACCAAAACATGACTTAGTTCTACAATGAAGCATGAATCATGCAAGAATTAGCTCAATTCATAAACAAGAGGGCAATTACTCTACCTTAGGTCTAGTATGCAAGACTAGGAGCTTAATTTAGCAATCTACACTTTCAATTACCAAGCAATTCTTCAAGTTTCCAAGCAATTCAAGGTGAATTCGCTCTAACTCCCTATTTCCCTCTCTCTAGTCGGTGATGTGCTCAAAAGAAATGGCTGAGCAAATGTTCATATCAGGTATAAGGCTCAAATGTGTGTGAGATAGTGGCCCACTAAGTGGTCTAATGGTAATTAAGTCAAATTATGCAATCTATCAATATTTAATCTAATTCAATCATACCTAATCAGTTTTCAAATAAATACACCATAAGATCACATTAATTATGAGGATCATAAAACATCGATCAATTCCCGGTTTGGCCGCCGATAAGGCCTTCAATTAGCAGTTTAAACATGAAACGTGAACAGATCAAGTAAACAATCAAACAGATAGAATACAGATTAACACACACATACGCAGTCAATTCAGTTCCAGTTTTCAGTCAGTCAGTTCAGTACTTTTAATCAGTTCAATTATCAGTCATAATCAGTTCAGTTTGACGGTAATCAATGTTCATTCGGTAAGCAGTGATGAGGGTTATTACAGTGCGGTACGATATGGCTTGAATATATACTAGGTACGTCGGGTACACCAAAAATTAAGAAGAAAAAACTTGGGTACGTATTTCATGTACCCGGTACGTATGCAGAATTACCATACGAGGTACGGTACACCGGTAAGTACCCAGTACGGGTACGACATGTTTTTCGAAGTAACCATGCTTCATAGGTAATATATGGTTTTGATTTGTTCCCTTATTTATTATTAATCTTTTTTTTTTTTATAAAAGTCAAAGACAGTATCTTCTCGAAGAACCTTTGGGTTTAATTTTTGTATTATTGATTATGCTTTTTGTCTGGTTCGTTTTGTATCTGTTCCCTCTAGTCTATGTTTATTCTTTATTCTAAATTTTGTAGATGCCCCCTTTCCTCCCAACTTCAGAGAAGTTGTGAAAACTATATTCAAACGCCTGTTCCGTGTTTATGTTCATATTTATCACTCTCATTTCTAGAAGATTGTGAGTTTTAAAGAGGAGGCCCATCTAAATACCTGCTTCAAGCATTTCATATTGTTTACCTGTGTAAGTATGCTTCAAGTCTTGATACTCATTTTGTGTTCTTTGTTCTAAATACCAGCTTCAAGTATTTCATATTGTTTACCTGTGCAAGTATGCTTCAAGTCTTGAGACTCATTTTATGTTCTTTGTTCCCTTCCAAAAACTGGTTTGAGTTTCAATTTAGAAATTGGTTGTGCAGTTTCGCTGCCTGTATATGATGATGTTTGTAACTATCATATCGTAACACTGTTCGGAAATTTCACTATACTGTTTTTATGCAGGAATTTGGACTGACTGACAAGAAGGAGCTAGCTCCACTTCAAGAGCTTGTAGAATCCATTGTTGTCCCTTACTAAACCGGTATGCACTTCCCGATAGAATCAACTATCCAAGGGACACAATAAGCTGATGTAATAATTAAAAAAAAATTATAACTAGTGATTGACTAGAGAGTTTGTTTGAGATGCTAGGCAATTGATATTATTAATCCAGTGTGCCAGTGCTTTATGATTTAAGTAAGTATCTATAATCATGCCAAAGTTCTTTCTTCCAATGGATCAGAAAATGAAAAGCAATGAAGTGGTCTTTGCAAATGTTTCATGGTAGATATTTTTAGTTTTTCCTAACTGAAGTGCTTAATTATGAGGTTGCTGGATTTTTATGCTATAGAGAAACTCTGGGAATTCCAGCAGCAAGGAATTTCAGGTGCTTGAGGTTGGGGCTTAGGTTCTAGAACTTAGGTTTTCAAGGTTTCAAAGGTAAGGGCTGGATAATATGGTACCTTGAGGTTGGCGCATTTTGTGTTTCAATTGCAGCAGTGTAATTCTGAACATCATATGTTATGTAAATTTCCTATAATGAAATTGTTCCAGGGCTCGCTCGAGATGGGTGCAGAATGGATGCTTCATCTGTACTTTATACAAGTGTCAAATCAGCTCGTGATTGTGTTGCAATGTTACACAAAAAAGAGATGTGTGGAGGATTTGTTTGGGCACGCCAACTAGGTGGAGAGGTAATTATAATATTCCTCCCTTGTTTTGAATGAAAAATGAGGTATTTTAGCATCCAACTAGAAGAGATTCCATTTATTAGTTTGTGTTGCATGTATGCCATGGACGGAATATTTATTGCAAAAATATATGAAATAATGCATTGATCATATATTGTGACCTTGGTGCTTGTTGATGTTTTAAGTGGGCAGTTTCGATGTTCTAAGTTTTTGAAAATTTAGCTAAAAGGAGAAAGGGATAGTTAAAAATTCGTTGAAGACATGATATATAATTGTGAAACCAGGCTAAACTGATTTTTGGGATTTCCTTGGGAAATAAAATGTTGGTTCTTGTATGTTATGTTATTATCTGCTTGCTGAGTTTTTGTTTTTGTTTTCTTTTCTTTTTCCTTCTCACTTTACATGTGTTTAGTGTTAGCATAAAACTCGAGACGTCTCCTAGGGGACATCCCTGCGTCGTAGTGTATACCCCCAATCTCTTGTCTTGTGAACAAACACAATGTCTAAATTTCTTATAATTTCAATGTTTGGACTAGTTGCTTCATTGTCAATGCTTGAGTTAAATAGGATGATATAATCTGTTTATTCATTCATTTGAATAGTTAAGATCATTGGTTTTAAAATAAATTTGCACATCTGTCTCATGTATATAGGATTTATTAGAATAACAAACTAATTAATGACGTCATGCTCTGTTTAAATTAAAGAGCGGAACAAATGGGAATAAAAAGTTTTTTTAATGTCTTTACACTAATTAAATAGGTACAAGATGGACAACGTTTGATTCCTAGAAAAGCTATTTCAATCTGTTGTTTTGGCATTGGTAATGCATATTAAGAGGGTCACTTGGAAGGAAAATAGCAAGGAAGAGAATCCACTAACCAACCGTCCAGTTCAAAGCAATTTCAAATTAAAGTTTCATTCCCACACCCGATTCCCTCCTTTATTGTTATTAAGTTGTATTCTTATAGGCCTTTGAATGTGAGTTGCAAATTGCTTTGCTCATTGTGGCAAAATTATGTGTCCCCTGGGTTTAGCTGTCAATTCCCTTTCGATGTTTTCCATCTCCTCGTAACAGTTCCCCATTTTCTTTCTTGTCTGGTAATTGTTTGCTAAGAAAATTTAGTACTTCTTTAGTTTGTTATAATTACATTCTCTTCAATATCAGAATATTTTAAAGCTTGTTTGTAGTTAATGTTTTAGCGATAACTGAATGCACACATATTATATTTGGTGGTGCTACATGCACCAATTAGTGTACTAACTAGTGTACCAACACTAATTATGATATTATTATTGATCCCACTTATTATGTAAATTACAAATACCAAAAATCTCTTAAATTATACCACATCATGAATTTGTACACTAGTTAGTATACTCATTGGTGCATATAGTATTATTCTACTATATTACTATGCATAACTTGTGCATCAGACAACTGCAATAGGTGACTTGGGGACTGTCGCCATCACCTAGGCTCTGGCTATAGGTGATTTGAGAGTATTCCTTAGCAGACAGTGAAAACATTTGCTTGCTATTTGATCATTCATTCTTTATGATTTATGCTCAAGAGTCTAATTATTATTGTTTTTCAATTGAATTTGTGGTCAGGGTTCCAAGACTCAAAAATGGAAGCTTATTGTCAGAAACCTTCCTTTTAAGGTTGACTTTATGGTTTGCTTGTTTTTCCTTGGTGACATTAGGAACATATTGGATGGTAAAATAAAAAAAATTAAAAGTGAGACACATGATTGCTTGCCTTGGTTTATGTCTATGTACATACTATATTTCCTTTGCTTTCACAATTGTTGGTTCCTCTGTTATTTTGATTCCCCGTTTTCTAAGTCCTAAGACTCGTAATTTCATTTGCTTTTTTTGCATTTCCATGATATTCTTTAGTTTTGCTTGTTTTTCCTTGGTGACATTAGGAACATATTGGATGGTAAAATAAAAAAAATTAAAAGTGAGACACATGATTGCTTGCCTTGGTTTATGTCTATGTACATACTATATTTCCTTTGCTTTCACAATTGTTGGTTCCTCTGTTATTTTGATTCCCTGCTTTCTAAGTCTTAAGACTTGTGATTTCATTTGCTTTTTTCGCATTTCCATGATATTCTTTAGTTCTTTTTAGTGCAATACCTTACCTTTCTATGTATAAATCTATGAAGGTGCCTTCAACTCCTAACTTTTGTTTAATTGGTTGTTCAGTTGTTGAATATTGATTAAATTTATCTAGTGGATCAGATAGTTTTCCTGATTTTTCTATGTTATATATGTTTTTGTTCTTGCTCTTTTTGGTTTTGATTCTACTTTCTACTACCATATGCCATTTCCCTATCATTGGTTAGAAAAATCCTACACTCTTGCTAGTTTACTTTCATCTAATTTTTTTTAGAACTTACATGTCATCCATAAAATTTTATTTAGTTGCTCCAATAGTGTACTATCATGCCACATCAACTTAATGTTTCTATGATGATTTCTTACCAAGAATGTCAATCCCTTGGAACATATATTTAAATTGCTCTTATGGTGAGTTGTGTTCCTTTTTATATGATGACTTTGAGAAGCCTTTGAATCTTTGTTGGAGTGTTTTGTAAATTTATCTCACTAGTATATTTATATTTGTCAACGACAAGAAGATTTTAGGCGAGGGTGTGGGACGAGTCTTCCTAGTATGGAACACCAATGACGCAAGAGGAAATATCAAGATAGGTGCTTGGAAGAAGGGATATTTAAGAGGATTTGGGGTCAGCCCAAAATTCTCTTCCTCTGATTATGGATCAAATGCTGTAACAAAATGAGAGGTGGAGATGCAAAGACTTTAGATCTGAGGTGGAGATTACTTCTGGCATGAAACATATTACTATTGGTGTGGTATAGATTACTAGTGAATATTTCTTTTTTTGTGTACGGAGGATATGGTTTTTGTATGATTCTCTGTTTGTATGGAATTATTATTCACTACAACAAAATGCACCTTTGGCGACCAAAATTGGCGACTAAAAACAATTTAGTCCCCAAAAGTTGTGGAATTGGTGACCAATAATTGTTTTAGTCGGCAAAAGTAAAATATTTAGCTACTACTTTTTTTTAGCCGGCGTATATTGATTATTGGCATCTAAAAAAAATTAGTCGCTAAAAATGCCAGAATTGGCGGCAAAAAAAAATTTAGTCGCCGAATAGAAAATAAAAAATTATTCTTTTATCTTTAGTGACCAAAAGTTTGGTCACCAAAAACTTATTTTTAGCGACAAAAAAAAAAATAAAAAAATAAAAAAAATTGGGCAAACTTCACTTTATCCCCTTATGGTTTAGGTCATGTGCGGATTACCCCATGACGTTCAAATATCACCACATAACCCCCCTGTGGTTGATGGAGTAAAGTGCACATTTAGCTTTTCCATCCAAATTAATAGGATGTGAGGTTCACACACCATGAAGAGAGCAAGCTATGTTTTATGACCAAAATATCCCTCTATATATAGGACTCTCTCTCTCTCTCTCCGTTGAAACCAAAAGTTCTTTGTCTCTCTTTATCCTCTCTCTTATCTCTAGTTCTGCAACGCCGTCCTCTCTCTCTTTGTGTTTTGCAGCTCCTTCGCCGTTATGGTCTCACCATCGCCGTTATGGTCTTGCCGTCGCCGTCACCGTCGCCGTCGCCATTATGGATGTGCACTGGAACTGAACCAATTCTAGGTATTCTACATTGTGCATGAAATTTTGCAGGAGGGCATACTGGTGAGACCTGTGGAGTCCTAAATCTTACGTGATCACAAATTATTTTTTGTAAGATGTTCAACTAAATGTAGTTCATTGATGCCTAGGTTCTACGTGATCACAATCGTACTCTTGTATTTGCTTGTAGATTCTTTGTTGTTAAGTTTTATAGGTCATCAGCCTCATATTTCTAAGTTTGTTGATGTCATCTATCAGAATGTTTATTAAGAGTACAATTGCCAATTGTTCTGTGTTTAGAAGTTCCAGTATTTATAACTATTTTTGACTTGTTGAGCTATTTGTCAAATTGAATGTTTCAATTTTGTCAAATTTTCCCACATTGTGTTTGAATAGAAAATGTGATTGACACAAGCTTGATAAAAGAATTTCTGATTATAGCGATTCTGATTTTTGATCCGTCCTTCGTGGTGTTCTGGACTTGGGTTTCATGGTTAGATAATATTATCTATGTCTTTTCTTCCTTCCACTCTTTAAGTTCGAGTTTTGGGATGTCTTGGGAGTGTTTGGAACTGGTTAGTTGCAAGTCGTCCAAACTTTTGTCGTCTTGAATTTTGGCTCTTCGCTTGAGCGAGGCTTCTTGCGCTTGCTCGAGCGAGGAGTGCGTCTAAAAAACTTCTGAAGCTTGGTATTTTACGCTCGAGAGAGGCTTCTTGCGCTCGAGGAGACTTGTTGTGTTTGGTCGTTCGAGCGACAACTCCTTCACTCAAGCGAGCCTGTTTATATCAGTTCGTAAATCAGATATTTTGAATCATTTTTGCATCACTCTCTCTCTCTAAAACTGTCCAGATTTTGAGATCTTCATATTCTCTCTCTAGAAGTCACCTTCTTTCTTTGATTTCTCCAAATCCATTGGGATTTAGGCCTAAGTTCTTCACCAAAGTTGGTCATCACCTCGAGGGCTTCGTTGTGTGCGGTGGAGATCGAGTTTCGACACCGTAAATTTTGGCGTTTCATCTCAATTTTTCTTCAAAACTTGGGTAGGGATTTTCTTCGAGTTATATATATATTTTTGCAAGATCCAGATGATTTTTGAAATCATCATTTGATTTGTTTTTGGAAAATGGTTTGTTGATTCAAGAAGATGAATGATTTTAGAGGTGGGTTTACTTTCTTGTTTCTTTTAAAATAGAAATAGAGGGTTTTGAACTATGTTGGTAAAATAAATATGTTTTTTGGTGAGTTCTTCTCAAATCTTTGAAGATGGTTGGTTTTGGTGAGGAAACCTAAGAATTTGGGGGTTTTTAGAAAGATGTTGAAAATCTTTGGAAGATGTTATATTTGTTTTGTGTGCCAAAATAAATGATATTAGAAAAATTGTCTATTTATTTACACATAAATGATATTTTCACGGAATATGAGAATTATTGAGATTGCTTGAAATGTGGGAGTTATGTTATCCCTTGGATGAATTGAAATAAATGTATTTATTCATGTTGTGAAATTGTATTGAAAGGAGAAATGGAAATTTTGATCACAATGGGAATATTGTGTGGAAAAATTGAAAATGGATAAAATGTTGCATTGCATTAATTGATACATTGGCATATCAATTCATTGATAATGAAGAGCTTTGAAATTTGATTTGAAAACTTTGTATTGAGTAAAGAATGTCATCTTGTGAAATTGATTTGAAAGTAGAAATGGAAATTTTGATCACAATGGAAATATTGTGTGGAAGAATTCAAAATGGATAAAATGTTGCATTGCATTACTTGATACGTTGGCATATCAATTCATTGATAATGAAGAGCTTTGAAATTTGATTTGAAAACTTTGTATTGAGTAAAGAATGTTGAGAAACAAGTTTTCATGAAATGATTTTGGGGTGAATACGGTGGTAAGTCTTGAAAGGTAGTGTAGAGATTAGACGTGTCAAGCCTTCCAGTTAATACTAGTAAAAATGACAGATTAGAGGTGTCGAGTCTTCCAGTTGATACTGGTAAAAATGACAAATTTGTAGTACTTACATAGTCTACTTGCAAACACAGACCTAGGGATTACCAGAGTTGCATTTATTGCCCCTTGAGTTAAATTATTGGGAAAATTTCATGGCATCATTGAGCATGATGGTCTTCAAAAGATGAAGATGTGAATTATTTGTAAAAAGGCATAGCATGGCATATGCATTCATCTCTTGAGACTTGTATAAAATGTATATACTTTGTGAAAGATTTGCTACTGGGCATTATGCTCACCCTACAGGATTTTTGTGCAGGAAAAGACGTGATGAATCTGCCTAACTGAGGGCGTGGAAATGTGTGTGCTGAGAGGATAAGGTTCTCATTTGCTGTGATTCTATTTGTAAGCCAAGGGCTTTGTATGTGTGGGTTTGAATAACCGTTGTTGTGTAACCGTGCTTAAGCCTTGGAAATTTGTAACCCTTGGGGGTATTTATTTGTTTCTTTACTTGATGTCGGATTAAAGTATTATCGCATGAGAAAACTATTTACATCATGGAATGCAAATGCGAGATTGTATAATTGGTTTTTCCTTTAAAGGGGCCATGATTATTGTATTGTCATTTGGGTATGAGAAATTGGGGCGTTACACTGATCTTGGAGCAACAACAATAATTGAAAGAGGTTTGGGAGATGATCAGCAGCACCCTTTAGGGTAAGATTAACTTAGATCCTTGAGTATTTGACAAGATTCTATCCTAAAACCCTTTAACTCTAGTAATCAATATGGGGAGCAGTGCATTGCAATATTCATCTAATTGGTTAGTTTCTTAAGCTTAAAATATAATCTTTAATTAAGATTTGACAAATAGTTGATGGCAGTTACTTCTTATACTATATGGTATGGCTGTTTTCTACTAAATCACACATTGCAAAAACCTTAGTATTGTTTAAGCTTTAAACTTGAGTTTTGGAAATGTTTTTATTGAAATTGTGGTTGATTTGATTCATTTAATAGCTGGTCAACATTGAAGACGTTCTCTTCTTGGCTTTTCTATGTGCTTGGTATTAGTTAGTATTAAACTTTTTGAAAATAGATACTGTTAGGCTCTAACCATTTCAATCTTGAAAAATGTTTATCATCACAAAAAGCAACAGCCATAGTGAAATACGGTAATTTCACTGAAGAAGGGTTAACATATATACACAATTCAGAATCAAACAGCCAATTTAATCCATGAAAATTGCTCATAAGTCAACAGAACTGGGCAGTCCAAATATCATATAACTAAAAAAATTAGTTGAGCAAGAAGCCAACCATGGTCAGCCTCTGTCTCTAGTCCCCTATGTTTTATGATTTCTCTTTCTCACATCCTTTCTGTTTTACAACTTCTACTCAATCTTGGACTGAATTTTTTTTTTTAATCCAGTCATTGGAATTGTTTTTCTTATAGATTAAATGCAAAAATAAATTCTAGTTGAGTCATTGTTTGTTTACTTTCAATCAAATAAGAAAATAAGGTTGAGATGTTCTCAAGAAGACAATAATTTACTTACCAACAAAAAAAATGATGAAGACAAATTCTACTGCTTTATTATATGTTATTGAATTATATGCAACAAATTCTACTGTAGTCATGGACTTAGGTTTCTTTCCTGTACTTGACTGAAGTTGTTCTACTGCAGTAGTGGCCTTCTAGTAAATCAAGGGACATTATAGTTTTTTCGATTGCAAGGCAATGGGTTTCTGTGGTGCAAGTTTTTCATTCTATCACTCAAGTGCTTTGTTATGCATATTGTACTTGTACAATGCAACATTCCTTTTTCTTCCGATAGCATTTATTTAATTTGATCAGGTTCAATCTAATTGATCTATGTGGTGGATTGCTGCAAAGTTAGCACATTATCTGTTGATTTATTGTTTAAGTCATACTTCACAACTTCATTTTTATCAAAAGGTATAGTGTTGTTCAATATAATAAGGTAGACACCATGTTATCCCCTTATATGACCTTATTTGCAGAGTTGAAATCATCTGGAATGCATCCATTATTGAGATAGCTCTTTCTCTGAAGGAGGAAAAGAACCTTTTGGATGGATGTTCATTTCTTTTGGCTTACGGGTTGCACAGATTTACACTACTTCATATACTTCTTAATTTATAATTTTATTGTTAATATGGAGCACACTGTTCTTTTTCTGCTTTTAATGCCATCAAGTCTGTCAAATATTTTGTTTGAAATGCTTCATTTGTAAATTTAACTCTTTTGTTGTTTGTGTTTGCATGGTTTATTCTGGCTTACCTATATGCTGCTGGTGGTATTATGTTTAACCAAAATAAATATGTTCATCTTTTTCAAACAATCTTTACCAAAGCAATTATACAAATTACTTATAGTTAGTTGTCCATCTGAAGTGCAATTATTCACTCGTCAAAAAACAAAAAAAAAAAAGGTAATTAAAGATGACATGGATAGACCCACAAGGCATACGGCCCACAGTAAACCACCCCAAACCCATCGCTTGGGACCAATGGCATAACCCGGTTGGCAAAGCCCAGGACAGCTGGAGGCCATCTAGACATGAAGGGCCAATGGCATTTGGGCACATGGCAGGTGGGACACGGGCCACATCAGCAGACAAAGATCTGCAGAGTTATTATCACAACACATCACCATTAATGCATCCCATCACAGCATTTATTATGACAGCACCCCCCGCCGGAACAGAGCCTCCATCACCCTGAACAAGGTAAGCTACGGCACAGGCTTTCGGCGAAGGAAAGCACGTCACAAGAAACAGGAAAAATGATAACTAAAGAATATAAGCAAGGATAGGAGGACAAGAATAAGGTTAAGCTATCTCTCTCTCTCAATCCCTCTCTACACAGTTTTTCTCATACTCTACTCTACTAATTCTCACACCGGAAGGTTCACTGGGGGACTACCCCGTTCCCCTCTGGGCTTGCATGCAGGTCACCTGACGGAGTCATCACCCTGAGCCGGAGTCTGAAGAGCTTTGGCCCGCTATCTGATGAGCAACTTTTTATTGAGGTATTTGGACAAAAAGCTGGCTATATACGAGGCATAGGGCGTGGTCGAAAACCAAGTACAACATTATCTGGATACAGTGATGTTTTTGGGACAGATTGATGATGTTTGCATGGGCACAATTTACATTATATTTTTGTTTATAAAAAGACATGTACACCTAATATGTTTTGTTATTAAGATTTTATTTAATTTGGATTTTAATTGTTGGTTTGGATAGTATATATATTTGTTGGATTGTACTATGTATATGTATTTAATTTGGATTATACTAACGAAATGGCCTTTGATAGGACTGCGTGGAGAAGAAGGATTCATGTAGCCAACCCCATATGATGGGACTTAAGGCTTTGGTTTATACCATGTTTATGGATTCTTTTTTTTTTTTTGATATGTACGGTTAATAGTTAAGTTTTGTATATGGTTGAAAATTGAATGTTACAGGTTGTGGAGAAATATTTTTATTGAATGGTTGAGAATTGACTGAATGAATGAATGGGTGAATAATTTTATATATACACAAGTTACAAATGGCGCAAAAAATATTACAGAAAAAATTATAAAAACTAAATGAGACCTTTTGGCGACTAAACAAATATCACAGGTTGGCTTTTGGCTACTAAAATTTTAGTCACCAATTGTCAAAAAGTGAAACTTTTGGCTACTAAATTTTTAGTCGCCAATTATAAAAAGTGAAACTTTTGGCTATTAAATTTTTAGTCGCCAATTCTCAAAAAGTGAAACTTTTGGCTATCAAATAGTTAGTCGCCAAACATAAATGCTCAATTGGCTACTAAATAATTTAATCACTAAAAGTAAAAAATATATATTTAATTATTTTTAAAAAATATGTGGCGACTAAAGTTTAAGTCGCCGATAGGTTACTTTTGGCTACCAAAAAAATTTGAGTCGCCGATTGTCTTCCCGACGAACTATTGGCGACCAAATATATTAGCCACCAAAAGTAATTGGCGACTAAAATAAGGCTTTTGGCGACTAAAATTTTAGCGCCAAAAGTGAAATTTCTTGTAGTGATTTTAGGTTGGATTATATTTAGTTTGTATATAAGGAATTTGACGTTAAAAGACCAAATTTTTGGATGGTTGAAAGTGAAATAAAAACAGGTACATGTATTGTTTTGTTTATATATAGGTTGCAAGTTGCACGAAATAAATACAGATTGTGCAGAAATTAATAATAATAAAAAAACACTAAATAAGGTTTTTGGTGACTAAACATTTAGTAGCTATAAAATAAAATAAAAAGTGAACTTATTGGCGACTAACCAATTGGTAGCCAAAAAGGAAATCAATATTTTTAGCAACTAAATATTTGGTAGCTAGAAGGAAGCCAAAGATTTTTGGCGACTAAAAATTTAGTAGCCAAAAATATATGAGACTTTAGGCAACTAAATAGTTTAGTAGCTAAAAAAAATAAGATGAAAATAATTTCTTTTAGTGACTAAATATTTAGTAACCAAAAATAAATGAGACTTTAGACGACTAAATAGTTTAGTAGCTTAAAAAAAAAAGATGAAAAATAATTTTTTTTGGTGACTAAATAGTTAGTAGCAAAAGATAAAATAAAATGAAAAAAAAAAATATTTTGGCAAATAAATTGTTTGGTCCCTAAATGTAGTAATATTGTGACTAAAACTTATCCACGACTAAAAGTTTCAGTCGCTGAAAACTAAAATTAATTTTATTTCAAAACTTTTGGTAACTAAATGTTTTGTCGCCAATTGATGACTTTTGGCGACTAATACCTTTCTTGTTAATTAGTCAACGACCAATTTGGTGACCAAAAAATTTAGTCACTAAAAACTTTCGACAACTAAAACTTGACCTGTGGCGACTAAAAATTTAGTCGCTAAAAGTGTAATTTTTTGTAGTGTTGTCAGCTGTAGCTATTTGCAAAATGGCAAGGGAGAGCAAGACTAAATACAAATCAAACTAAATTTCTACCGATCAACCAAACTGCTTCACTTGCTGAGCCATGCTATTAGTAAAAGAACTGGGAGCTCCAGACCCGTCCATGATGCTCGTGGAACAGTGAAGGTGAAGGTGGATCCTATGATTATTAGATAAAGTGATGGCAATCTATATTGTGGTATCAGAAACATTTAGGTAGCGTTTGGTAACACTTATGTGTTTGGTAATGTTTACGTTTTCAGTTTATATTTACAAAAATTTTATAAACTGGTTTTTGTTTATTTTTTGTTTATTTTTAGAAAAATATAAACAACAAACGCGTTTGGTAATTAACAAAATGTTTACAAAATTTAAAAAATATAAAAAAGAGTAAAAAATGGCAAGTGGCAGCGAAAGACGGTGGTGAAAAGTGGTGACGGTGGGTGGTGGGTAGCTGGTGGTGGCGGGTGGGTGGATAACCGTGGCAGGTGGTGGCGGTGGCGGGTGGTGGAAAGTGGTGACGGTGGGTGGTGGGTAGCTGTTGGTGGTGGTTGACAGGACAGTGGCGGGTGGTAGCGAGTGGTGTGGTGGTGTGGCGGTGGGGTGGCAGTAGCGGTAGCGGTGGCGGTGTGAGTGGTGGAAAGTGGTGACGGTGGGTGGTGAGTAGCTGTTGGTGGCGGGTGGGTGGGTGACGGTGGGGGTGGTGGGTGGTAGCAAGTGGGCGGTGACGGTGGCGATGGCGGTGGCGCGGTGGCGGGTGGTGGTGGCAGGTGGGTGGCAGGCGGTGGTGGATGGTGTCGGGTAGGTGGCGAGTGCTGGTAGTGGGTGGGTGGGTGACGGTGGCGTGGTGATAGCAGGTGAGTGGCAGATGACGAGTGGTGGCGGGTGGGTTGTGGGTGGTGATGGTGGTTGGGTGGGTGACGGTGGCGGGTGGTGAGTGGTAGTGAGTGGGTAGTGGTGGTGGTGGTGGCGGCGGGTGGTGGTGGTGGTGGCAGTGGGTGGAGGATGGCGGGTGGTGGTAGGTGGTGGCGGGTAGGTGGCGGGTGGTGGTGGTGGTGGTGGGTAGGTGGTGGGTGACGGTGGCGGGTGGTATGGTTGGTAGCGAGTGGGTGGCGATGGTGGTGGTGGTGGTGGCAGGTAGGTGGTGGTGATGATGGCAGTGGTGGTGGGTGATGGGTGGTTGGTGGTAGTAGGTGGCTGGTGGTGTGCGCAGGTGGTGGATGGTGGTGGCAGGTGGGTAGTGAGTGGTGATGGCAAGGAGGTGGCGGGTGGTGGTGGGCGGTGGGATGGTAGTGGCGGGTGATGGGTGGTGATGGCAGGTGGTGTGGTGGTGGTGGTAGTGGCAAGGGGTGGGTGGTGGTGTGGTGGTAATGGCAAGGGGTGGGTGGTGGTGGCGAGTGGGTGACAGGTGGGTAATGGTGGTGGGTAGTGGTGGCAGGTAGGTGGTGAGTGGTGGTGGCAGTGGTGGTGGGGGATGGGGTGTGGGGGTGGTGGTGGTGGTGGATAGCGAAGACGGTGGTGGAAAATGGTGGCGGGTGGTGGCTAGTGTTGGTGGTTAAAAAAAAAAACTGAAAACTCAAAATGGAAACACCATTTTTGTGTTTTCATTTTTTTGGCAAATTTATAAACTGAAACCACTGATTATAAAATCAAATTTTACCAAACAAGTTTTTATTTGAGTTTTTTAAATTTTTGTAAATATAAACAGAAAACTGAAAACGTTGTCTGTTTGGTAACGTTTACGTTTTCAAGTTTATATTTACAAAAATTTTATAAATTGGTTTTTGTGTTATTTTTAGAAAAACATAAACTACAAAACGCGTTTGGTAATTGATAAAATGTTTAAAAAAATTTAAAAAACATAAAAAGAGTAAGAAATGGCAAGTTGTGACAAGTAGCGGCGGAAGACGGTAGTGGAAAAGTGGTGACGGTGGGTGGTGGGAGGGGTGGTGGTGGGTGGGTAGCGAGTGGGTGGTGGTGGTGGTACGTGGTGGTGGCGGGTGGTGGTGGCTAGTGGGTCGCGGGAAATTAGCTCGGGTTTGGCGGTGGTGTGGCAGGTGGATGGCGGATGGCGGTGGTAGTGATGGGTGGTGGTGGGTTGTGGCGGGTGGGTGTGGTGGGGTGACAGTGGTGGGTGGTGGCGGTGGGCGAGTGGGTGGTGGGTAATGTGTGGTGGTGGTGGCAGGTGGGTAGTGGTGATGTGGGTGACGGTGGCGGTGGGGGTGGTGGTGGTAGGTGGGTAGTGGGTAGGTAGTGGAGGGTAGGTGGCGGGGTGTGGTGGTGTAGGTGGGTTTGTGGTGTAAGGTGGGGTGGCGGGTGGGTGGTTGGTAGGTGGTGGTGGCGGGTGAATGGCAGGTGGCTAGTGGTGGCAGGGTGGTGGATGGTGGTGGCAGGTAAGTGTGAGTAGTGGTGGCAAGTAGGTGGCGGATGGTAGTGGCGGTGGTGGGTGGTGGCGGTGGATGGCAGGTGGGTGGTGGTAGTGGTGGTTGTGCGGCGGCGAAGGGTGGGTGGTGGTGGCGAGTGGTGGCAGGTGGTGGTGGGTGGTGGGGCAGGTGGGGTGGTGATGTGGTTGGGGCAGGTGGTGGTGGCAGGTGGTGGTGGGAGATAGGTGATGGTGGTGGTGGCGGAAGACGGTGGCGGAAAACGGTGGCGGGTGGTGGCTAGTTTGGGTTGTAAAAAAAAAAAAAACTGAAAACTCAAAAACGGAAACACATTTTTTTGTGTTTTCATTTTTTGGCTAAATTTATAAACTGAGACCATTGATTTATAAATCAAAAATTTACCAAACAAGTTTTTATTTGAGTTTTTAAATTTTTATAAAATATAAACAGAAAACTGAAAACATAAGTGTTACCCAAACGACACACCAAAAAACAAGTTTTTATTTGAGTTTTTTAAAATTTTTTTATAAATAAAACAGAAAACTGAAAACATAAGTGTTACCAAACGACACCTAGTGTTACCAAACGGACGTTTTCAGTTTTCAGTTTAATTATTTACAAAAATTTTAAAAAATTCAAATAAAAACTTGTTTGGTAAATTTTTTTTTTATAAATCAGTGGTCTCAGTTTATAAATTTGGCCAAAAAAGGAAACTCAAAAAATGAGTTTATGTTTTGAGCTTTTTGGTTTTTTTTTTTTACAACCCAACACTAGCCACCGACCCGCCACATTTTTCCCACCACCGTCTTCGCTACGCAACCACCACCCACCCACCCCACCACCACCTGCCACCATCCTCACCATCCATAGCCATCACCACCACACTTGCCACCCATCTCGCTACTACCACCCACCACCGCCACCACCACCACCCACCACACCCACTATCTACCTGCCACCTCCCGCCACTACCATCCACCCGCTTGCCACCACATCCGCCACCTACCCCACCACCACTCACCACCTACCTGCCACCGGACCAGCCACCACCCACCTGCCACCCACTCGGCACACCACCCATCTGCCACCACCACCCACCACCCACCACCAATCACTCGCCACCGACCCACCACCCGCCACTGTCACCCCACTCACCCACCACCACCACCCGCTATCCACCACCACCATCCACCACAGCCATCCACCACCACCTGCCACCACCATCCACCCACCGTCATCACTTTCCACCACCGTCTTCCGCCACCGCCGCCACCACCCACCCGCCACTTGCTTTCCACCACGTTCTTCCGCCACACACCTGCCATCATTTTCCACCACCGTCTTCTGCCACCACCACCTACCATCATTTTCCACCACTGTCTTCCCGCACCACCACCCGCCATCATTTTCCACCCACCCGTCTTCCGTCGCCACCACTCGTCACCACCTCACCACCACCCACCACCACTATACCATTTCTCTCACTCTTTTTATATTTTAAAATTTTTTTAAAATATTTGTCTAAACCAAACGTGTTTGTAGTTTATGTTTTTTCTAAAAATAAACAAAAATCAATTTATAAAATTTTGTAAATATATAACTGAAAACCGTAAATGTATTACTAAATTTGAAAATATGAGTTCATGTAATTGTGTCAGCCGTGGACTTTTCTTTATCTGTGTGGGGAATGTATATGATATAATACTCAAATCTATCCATTCGGATATTCATTGCATTTTAACATGAGAGTTCCTGTAAACATAGCCTTTGGATGGAATTGAGATTTTTTTTATTTTTTTTATTTTTATATATTGTGAATCTAGGGCCTTTTTTTAATCATTGCATTTGTTGAGTTTTCGTTGAGTTGAATATGAAAACTTGTCAATCTAAAAATCTGAAAACATGTACAATTTTTTTATAGTAATTAAGGGTTTGTGGCAATGCCATCCGATGGACTTGTATGTAGAGATCATGTTCCAGAAAGATAAGATTAAGATGTGGTTAATAATTGAGACAAACTAATTGCGTTCAGTTGAGTAGGTTTTTTTTTTTATTACCTCGTTTGTTTAGTTATTTATTTATTTTATTTTCTTCGATTTTTGTGCCCCTATTTTGCTTAGGCAGCTTCAGCTGGTGTAAAACAAAGGCTTACCAACTCTTGCTGGTGCAAAATCAATTAGCTATTTCATTTCCAGTGCGTGCTACAGAACCCCACTGGGGTCGACCCCCAGTGACGTGGCGGGCCTTCATGGCCAGTTTTTTTTTTTTTTTTTTTTTTCTTTTCTCACCGCAGTGCCACGTGGCACTGGGGTCGGTGGGGGTGGCATTTGCTGGGGGTCCGGCGCTTATTCTTTTCATTTCATTTATATTATGTTTGAATTTGAATTTAAAAGAAGAGAAAAAAATAGTAAATGAATGAAAACACTTGTGTCTCTATTCATTCGTAGAATAAGCCTGTTTTTTTTTAA
>NW_021025772.1:1093788-1138111 GCF_004153795.1 Camellia sinensis
ACCCCCTGCCCATCACCGCCTGTAGGGGAATGCTGGGGCCACTTATCAGCGGCTGGTTAACACCATTTTCCATCACCAAATAGGCCGGAATATGGAAGTCTACGTCGACGACATGCTAGTCAAAAGCAAATACTCCTCCGACCACCTCACTGATTTACGAGAAACCTTCACCACCCTGCGCAAGTACCAGATGACGCTCAACCCAGAGAAGTGCGCGTTCGGCGTAGGATCTGGCAAATTTTTGGGTTTTATGGTCAGCCAACGCGGCATCGAAGCTAACCCTGAGAAGATCAAAGCCTTGGTCGAGATGCAGTCACCTCGGACGGTCAAAGAAGTTCAGAGGCTCACCGGCCGAGTGGCGGCCCTTAACCGCTTCATCTCCCGCGCGACAGATAAGTGCTTGCCCTTCTTCAAAGTCCTTCGGCAGACCTTTGAATGGACAACTGAGTCCGAAGAGGCCTTCCAACAGTTAAAGCAATGCATGGCTAACCCCCCCTTCTCTCTCAAGCAATCACGGGTGAGCCTCTCTTTCTCTACCTAGCAGTATCAGAAACCGCAGTCAGTGCGGCTCTCCTCCGAGAAGATGGCTCAGTCCAACGACCGGTCTATTACATTAGCCGAGCTCTCAGGGGCGCGGAGCAGAACTACCCCTTGCTGGAAAAACTATCCCTGGCCTTGGTCATTGCCTCTAGACGACTCCGCCCATACTTCCAAGCCCACTCCATAGTGGTCCTCACCGACCAGCCCCTGAAGAAGGTCATGCAGCAACCAGAACTCTCAGGTAGACTGATGCAATGGTCAGTAGAACTCAGCCAATTTGACATCTCTTACCGCCCTCGCACAGCAATCAAAGAGCAAGCTATAGCCGATTTCATCATGGAGTTCACTAAGCCGACCCCGACCACCACACCCCCCCCTTTACCAACTCCAACAGAGCCAGAAGATCCTCATTCTTGGACTCTCAATGTTGATGGGTCGTCCCGAAGAGAAGGAAGCAGTGCCGGCCTCATCCTCACCTCTCCTGAGGGCGGTCACTTCAAATGTGCCCTCCGTTTCTTGTTCGAAGCAAGCAACAATGAAGCCGAGTACGAGGCATTAATAGCAGGACTCCACCTCGCCAAGGACATAGGGGTCAGCCACCTCCGAGTATCCAGCGACTCCCAACTCGTCGTCGGTCAGATGACGGGGGACTTTGATGCCAAGGACGACACGATGCGAGCTTACAGAGACCTGGCACTCCCCCTTGCTCGCCTCTTCAATACCTTCCACATCAGGCATATTCCTCGGGCAGAAAACTCCAAAGCAGATGAGATGGCTCAGTTGGCCTCTGCTGATCATCCTACTCTCATCCAGGATGTCCGCATTGAATATCTACACCACCCGGCCGTTTCACCCGATCTACAAGTTATACAATACATTCACAATGAACCTATCCCATGGGCATCCGACATCCTCCTATTCTTGACCACAGGAGCACTCCCAGATGATCAGCAGCAGGCTTCCAAAGTCTGATCCCGAGCGTCCAATTACGTCATCGTCGACGATATATTGTACAAACGCGGCTTCTCTCGGTCATATCTACGGTGCCTCAATCCAGCGCAAGCAACTTATGTAATGCAGGAGATCCATGAGGGGATTTGTGGCAATCACTCCGGAGGCAGGTCCCTTGCCCAGAAGGTACTCCGTACTGGGTATTTTTGGCCAACACTCAATCAGGATGCGACTGACTTCGTGCTCAAATGCGACAAATGCCAACGCTTCGCCAACATCCCTCATGCTCCTCCTACAGAGTTAATCACACTCTGCAGTCCTTATCCGTTTGCCAAATGGGGGATTGACCTGGTCGGTCCGCTTCCTACCGGTCGAGGTCAGACCAAATTCGCGATCGTTGCCATTGATTACTTCACCAAGTGGGTCGAGGCTGAACCCCTTGCCACAATCACCGAGCGGAACACTACCAGGTTTATCTGGCAATCGATCATTTGCCGATTTGGCATCCCTCAAGCCATCATCTCTGACAATGGCAAACAATTCGATAACGCGAAGTACAGAAAATTTTGTGCAGATCTCTAGATCCAACCGTGCTTCTCCTCCCCCGGTCACCCCCAAGCAAACGGCCAAGTTGAGGTCACCAACCGTTCCCTTCTAAAAATCATCAAAACCAAGCTCGAAGCTGCTAAAGGCCTTTGGGCTGAGGAACTACCAAATGTACTCTGGGCTTACCGAACCACTACTCGCACTCCCACCGGCGAAACCCCTTTTCGCTTAACATATGGCGCTGAGGCGGTTATCCCGGTAAAGGTCGGCCTGCCCACTCCTAGGGTTTTACATCCGGATCTGGCCTCAGCCGAAGAGCTCCATCGAACAGACCTCGATCTAGTCGAAGAGCTCAGAGAAACCGCTGCTGTCAGATTGGCTTCTTACCAGCAGAAAATTAGAACACACTGCAACCGCCGAGTCCGACCTCGAGAGTTCTCTGTGGGGGATCTTGTCTTACGAGAAGTGACTCTCGCCACAAAGAATCCAGCCGAGGGGAAACTGGCAGCCAAATGGGAGGGTCCCTACGTTGTCAAAGCCCGACCACGACCAGGCACTTACCGACTCCAAGACATGGACAGCCGAGACCTGCCCCATCCCTGGAATGCAGAACATTTGAAGCGTTACTATCAATAAGTTCATACTTTTGTATTACCAACATTGTTGTATTCCCTTTTTTTTTAATATATATAACGCAAATTCCGATTGCAGATCTACGCTTTCATAATTCAAATGTTTGTATGACGATCCCATAACATTGTCACCGACAGCAATTCAAAACTTCAAAGCCTCAGCCAGACCGAGCACTTCAAGGCCTCGGCCAGACCGAGCACTTCAAAGCCTCAGCCAGACTGAGCACTTCAAAGCCTCGGCCAGACCGAGCACTTCAAAGCCTCAGCCAGACTGAGCGCTCAAAGCCTCGGCCAGACCGAGCACTTCAAAGCCTCAGCCAGACTGAGCACTTCAAGGCCTCGGCCAGACCGAGCACTTCAAAGCCTCAGCCAGACTGAGCACTCAAAGCCTCGGCCAGACCAAGCACTTCAAAGCCCCAGCTAGACTGAACACTCGACTGAGCACTCCAAAACCAAACAAGGCTACATTTTTCACACTTGGTCACATTTTGAAACTTCCCCATAACACTTACTTACTCTCACTTTCATGTTTACACTTACTCTCACTCTTACATTTTGAAACCTCCTCATAACACTTAGTTACATTTTTCACACTTACTTTCAAATTTACACTTAACTGTCTAGTTACAATTTGCAACCTACCCTTTATCCTCATTTGTGGACTCTTACTGCACAAAATTTTTACTGCACAATTTTTATCCCAACTGTTATAACAAGACTTCATTCATTTTGGCCAGTACAGGCCCACACAGTCAGCTGCCAACATACACAAAATAACATTTGTACACAAATTCATCATAACCAAACTCTTCATTCATTTATTCATTCACTCATAGATTTACAATGTATACAAAAAGTTCAAAAAAAAAAAAAAAACCCACAGAGCACGCCCAACTCTTCTTCTCCTTGGCTACTCTTCCTCGCTGGATGCTAGATCCTCTTCTTCAACGCCTTCGTCCAGGGGGGTCTGGGCCACATCATCCTCGCCTATTGTCACACTACTCAGGTCCAAGTCTGGAAACAGCTCCTCAGCTCTACGCTTGAACATTTTCCAACCACTGTCCCAGTACTCGGCCATTTCATGCTTATAGAAGTCGGACTGCTGGAAGCTTTCAATCACCTCTGATTCTGTCCTACCTCCAGCAGTCTTCCTTGACGGGCCCACCCCCCCAGGCTCTTGACCAGCCAGACTCCTGGCGACGGCAGCATCCACCACCATCTGGAATTCGGGGGACCCTTTATATTGCTCCACTGCTGCGACGCATAGATCAGGGTAGGCCGCCTTTTCAGACGCCGCCTTCGCCCTCTCCTCGTCCAGCTCCCTTTGCAGGGCCACCCTTTCAGCAGCCGCCGTCGCCCTCTCCTCTTCCATCCCCTTCCTCAGACTCTCCAGCTCCGCCGCCACCTTCGCCTTCTCCATCTCCCATTCCCTCAGAAGCCTTCCCTTGTCCTCCTCTGCTCTAGCGCGCTCCTCCCCCAGCTCCTTCAAAGGGTCTCCAATTCTGGAGTCCGCTTCATCCTTCTGCCTGACCAGCTCTTCATTGCTGGTCATAGCTTCTTCGTGCCGCTCGACTGCCACGGCGCAGGCCCTCTCAGACTCTTCCAACTTTTTCTGTTCACCAGCCAGTTGGAACTCCAGCGACATAACCTTACGGCGTGTGTCCTCCAGTTCCAACTTGACTGCTGGCAGATCGGCATAGGCAGTCTCCCAGTCGGCACTGTCCTTCCTTAATTTGGCCAACTGGGCCTTGGCCTCCTCAGCCTTCAACTTGGCGGCCCCAGCTTTCCTGAGAAGAGCCCCCGCCAAGGTGGTTACCTCCATTTGGGCGGAGCATAACCCCCTCAGCAGGTCGGCCTCACTATACCCAGATGCCGCGCGCAGAGCTCCCTCATCCACAATCTTCACCAGGCGGTCGGCTCCCGCCCTGGCTGGGCCTTCTTCTCCCTCCAACCTTCCAGCTACTGCGCGCGCATGATAAATCGCTGTGGCCACACGAACCCCTCCTTCTTGGGGGTCGGGCCTCCTCTAGACCTGTTCCCTCCCGCTCGGCGCCGCCTCACCCACCCCAGCCTCCACTTGTACTGGTGGAGCCATCTCCACAACCTCCACCGTTGGGATGATCTCCACCACCTCTGGGGCGTCCTTTGCCGCAGGGACCTCCGCATCCGTTGGGGCCACCTTCGCCCTCTTGGCCCCAGACTCCTCTGCAGCCTCCTCTGGGGCTCCCCTCTTCTTCTTCTCCTTCTTTTTCTTCATAGCCGCCACCGCCTCTCTGGCCTTTTCTTTTACAGGGTCTACAGGCGGCGGCCGCGGCTCAAAGCTGCCTAAGTCTTTTTCCCCCAACGGCCTGGGGCGCAGTCGGATCCTCTCCCGCGAGATCGGTTCAGGCGGTCGGTCCCTCTGCGCCTCTATCAACTTCGCAGCCTTGGCCATAATGGCTCGATCCTCTACCTCCTGTGCTCTTCTCCTCTCCTCCAACTCCGCCCGGCCGAGGTCTCCACCTTTCGGCTGCGGTCCCAGCCCCGCCTCAAACAGTGCAGACGGCTGGACAAGATCGTCCCATCTGGCTTTCTCCCTCTCTTTCCACTCCCTCACTCTCTTCACCCTCTCTTCCGCCACCGCCCCCAGCCTAGACTCCATCGACCGAGTTGGCACCTTCCAGATGGTGCGCACCCCCATCCCTCCATTAACTGACACGAAGAACCACCGTGGCCGCCACCCCTTGAATGACGTAGGCAGCCCTGCCACCAACCCCCTGCCCATCATCGCCTGTAGGGTGACCCAAGTTTCTTGCTGCCCCGACGCTTTGTAACACGAGAAGAACTCGTCGATCGTCATGGCCTCCCCTCCATTTGCCTTAGGCCACGCACTCGCACAGGCCATCAGAATCTTCTACGCATTGGGCATCAACTGCCCCGGCGCTACCTCCAGGCGATTTAGCACATCAACCACCACTTGAGGCAATGGCAGCCTCAGCCCCCCTTTCAGCGCCTCCACGTACAGGGAAAACTCCCCTGGCTTCACCATAGACGGCCTTTCCTTTGGTGTTGGCAACCGTAAATCTACCTCCGCCGGAATCTGGTACCGCTCCCTAATCGCCTCCAAATCCGCCACCGTGAGTGTGGATTTGTCCGCCTTAGTGTGCCACTGCTCCGACTCCACCTGGTTTAGTGGCTTTGGGGCCAATATCAAGGCCGACGCATCCGTCCTGTACTGCGCTGCTAACTCCTCCCTATCATCATCCCCCAACGGGTCCACCCTCACATTAACTACTTCTTCTTGTGCCATTTCTAGGGCTTGCTCACAAAACACTTCTGACGCAGACGCAAGGAAGTTGAGAGAATGCTACACAGATATGTCGCACGCCGTGAAGGAGTTGACACTTGGATATTTTGAGTTTTTGTACCAAGGTAGGTGAAACGCATTATACCCAAAACCTACGGTTTTACCCGTATTCCATGGATCCACATTAATTTTCGCCCGTTTCAAAACCTTTCAAATCAACCGCCAAAACTGCCTTTTCAAAACCCCCCTGTGACCTATCGTTTCATTTTCTACTCCAACGCTTCATTTCCCCCCACGATACTGCCACGTGTGTGGCCACGATGCACTGTCCCCTCCCCATACCCTGTCCTTTCCATTTTCACATTAGCACATTTTTGAGCCCCGCGCCGTCCTGGTTGGCACACCTCACGGTCGACCCCTCCCGCTCGACCACCTTCGCGGTCGGCACGCCTCACGGACGACCCCTCCCGCTCGGCCACCCAAGCGGTCGGTACGCCTCACGGTCGACCCCTCCTGCCCGACCACCCTCACGGTCAGTTCCTCCCGCTCAGTCACCCTTGCGGTCGGCACACCTCCCAGTCGGCCTCTCCACTCGTTTCACACTTCTCTTCCTTCTTACTATTCCCTTCGTTGGTCTAAAGCTGCACTCGGAAATGGGGGACTACTGACATGGATAGGCCCACAAGGCATACGGCCCACAGTAAACCACCCCAAACCCATCGCTTGGGACCAATGGCATAACCCGGTTGGCGAAGCCCAGGATAGCTGGAGGCCATCTAGACATGATGGGCCAATGGCATTTGGGCACATGGCAGGTGGGACACGGGCCACATCAGCAGACAAAGATCTGCAGAGTTATTGTCACAACACATCACCATTAATGCATCCCATCACAGCATTTATTACGACAGCACCCCCCGCCGGAACAGAGCCTCCATCACCCTGAACAAGGTAAGCTATGGCACAGGCTTTCGGCGAAGGAAAGCACGTCACAAGAAACAGGAAAAATGATAACTAAAGAATATAAGCAAGGATAGGAGGACAAGAATAAGGTTAAGCTATCTCTCTCTCTCAATCCCTCTCTACACAGTTTTTCTCATACTCTACTCTACTAATTCTCACACCGGAGGGTTCACTGGGGGACTACCCCGTTCCCCTCTGGGCTTGCATGCAGGTCACCTGACGGAGTCATCACCCTGAGCCGGTGTCTGAAGAGCCTGGACCGGTCCGACCCATCCACCCGGGAATCAGAACTTATCAAAAGATATTCAGATAACCAAAATAAATATGTTCATCTATTGCTGCTGCTGCTACTGCACTGATCATCTCATTATGTTTGAGTGAACAAATGGGTTTGCTTGCATTTGAATTGGTGGGATTAAGCTTATACATTCAATACACTGTTATTCAGTATTTTGTGGGGGCTCTGAGCTTTTAAATGACATGCTTTTTTATCAGTATTCAGTATTATGTTTGAGTGAACAAATGGGTTTGCTAGCATTTGAATTGATGGGTTTGCTGCTACTACTGCACTGATCATCTCATTATGCTTCTTCTTTTTTTTTCTTTTTTTTTTTTTTGTGGGAGCTTTTAAAGAGGCATGGGTGCATGTTGATGCTGAGATTAGACATGTAAGACATCAATCTTTATGTACTTTCGTTCCTTATATCTTTAATAAAATGTGGATGGATGCTTAGTTTTATCTCAACAAATGGATATTGTAGTACAAGCTTGAAAAGCGGCAGGACAAAGCTATGGAAGATGGATCTGGCCCGCTATCTGATGAGCAACTTTTTATTGAGGTATTTGGACAAAAAGCTGGCTATATACGAGGCATAGGGCGTGGTCGAAAACCAAGTACAACATTATCTGGATACAGTGATGTTTTTGGGACAGATTGATGATGTTTGCATGGGCACAATTTACATTATATTTTTGTTTATAAAAAGACATGTACACCTAATATGTTTTGTTATTAAGATTTTATTTAATTTGGATTTTAATTGTTGGTTTGGATAGTATATATATTTGTTGGATTGTACTATGTATATGCATTTAATTTGGATTATACTAACGAAATGGCCTTTGATAGGACTGCGTGGAGAAGAAGGATTCATGTAGCCGACCCCATATGATGGGACTTAAGGCTTGGTTTGGTTTATATTATGTTTATGAATTCTTATTTTCTTTGATATGTACGATTAATAGTTAAGTTTTGTATATGGTTGAAAATTGAATGCTACACGTTGTGGAGAAATATTTTTATTGAATGGTTGAGAATTGACTGAATGAATGAATGGGTGAATAAGTTTATATATGCACAAGTTACAAATGGCGCAAAAAATATTATAGAACAAATTATAAAAACTAAATGAGACCTTTTGGCGACTAAACAAATATCACAGGTTGGCTTTTGGCTACTAAAATTTTAGTCGCCAATTGTCAAAAAGTGAAACTTTTGACTACTAAATTTTTAGTTGCCAATTGTAAAAAGTGAAACTTTTGGCTACTAAATTTTTAGTCGCCAATTCTCAAAAAGTGAAACTTTTGGCTACCAAATAGTTAGTCGCCAAACATAAATGCTCAATTGGCTACTAAATAATTTAGTCACTAAAAGTAAAAAATATATATTTAATTATTTTTAAAAAATATATGGCGAATAAAGTTTTAGTCGCCGATAGGTTACTTTTGGCTACCAAAAAAATTTGAGTCGCCAATTGTCTTCCCGACGAACTATTGGCGACTAAATATATTAGCCACCAAAAGTAATTGGCGACTAAAATAAGGCTTTTGGCGACTAAAATTTTAGCGCCAAAAGTGAAATTTTTTGTAGTGATTTTAGGTTGGATTATATTTAGTTTGTATATAAGGAATTTGACGTTAAAAGACCAAATTTTTGGATGGTTGAAAGTGAAATAAAAACAGGTACATGTATTGTTTTCTTTATATACAGGTTGCAAGTTGCACGAAATAAATACAGATTGTACAGAAATTAATAATAATGAAAAAACACTAAATAAAGTTTTTGGTGACTAAACATTTAGTAGCTATAAAATAAAATAAAATAAAATAAAAAGTGAACTTATTGGTGAGTAACCAATTGGTAGCCAAAAAGGAAATCAATATTTTTAGCAACTAAATATTTGGTAGCTAGAAAGAAGCCAAAGATTTTTGGCGACTAAAAATTTAGTAGCAAAAAATATATGAGACTTTAGGCGACTAAATAGTTGAGTAGCTAAAAAAAAAAAGATGAAAATAATTTCTTTTGGTGACTAAATATTTAGTAACCAAAAATAAATGAGACTTTAGGTGACTAAATAGTTTAGTAGCTTGAAAAAAAAAAAGATGAAAAATAATTTTTTTTGGCGACTAAATAGTTAGTAGCAAAAGACAAAATAAAATGAAAAAAAAAATATTTTGGCAAATAAATTCTTTGGTCCCTAAATGTAGTAATATTGTGACTAAAACTTATCCACGACTAAAAGTTTCAGTCGTTGAAAACTAAAATTAATTTTATTTCAAAACTTTTGGTAACTAAATGTTTTGTCGCCAATTGATGACTTTTGGCGACTAATACCTTTCTCGTCAATTAGTCAACGATCAATCTGGTGACCAAAAAATTTAGTCACTAAAAGCTTTCGACAACTAAAACTTGACCTGTGGCGACTAAAAATTTAGTCGCTAAAAGTGTAATTTTTTATAGTGTTGTCAGCTATAGCTGTTTGCAAAATGGCAAGGGAGAGCAAGCGACTAAATACAAATCAAACTAAATTTCTACTGATCAACCAAACTGCTTCACTTGCTAAGCCATGCTATTAGTAAAAGAACTGGGAGCTCCAGACCCGTCCAGGATGCTCGTGGAACAGTGAAGGTGAGGTGGATCCTATGATTATTATATAAAGTGATGGCAATCTATATTGTGGTATCAGAAACATTTAGGTGGTGTTTGGTAACACTTACGTTTTTAGTTTTCAGTTTATATTTACAAAAATTTTAAAAACTCAAATAAAAACTTGTTTGGTAAATTTTTGATTTATAAATCAGTGGTCTCACTTTATAAATTTGGCCAAAAAATGAAACTCAAAAAATAAGTTTATGTTTTGAGTTTTTAGTTTTTTTTTTTTTACCACCACCCGCGCCACCCATTTCCCCACCGTCTTTCCGCCGCACCACCACCTGCCACGCATCACTCACCAACCCACCTGCTGACACTCACCAGCCACCACCACCCACCTGCCACCACTCGCTACCACACCACACCACCATCACCTACCACCACCACCTGCACCCACCCGCCACTACCAATCCACCCGGGCTTTGCTACCACCATCCGCCACCTAGCCCTCCACCACGCAGCTCACCAGCCCACCGTGCGCTACCACCATCCACCACCCACCCGTCACCCCCCACCACCACCTGCCATCCGCCACCCACATGCCACCACCACCACCACCACCCACTCCCTACCACTCACCACCCACCACCGTCACCCACCCACCGACCACCACCACCACCCACTCGCTACCATTCACCACCCACCACCGTCACCCACTCACCCACCACTACCCACTCGCTACCATTTTCCATCATTGTCTTCTGCCACCACCACCTACCATCATTTTCCACCACTGTCTTCCGCCACCACCACCCGCCATCATTTTCCACCACCGTCTTCCGTCGCCACCACTCGTCACCACCCACCACCCACCACCACTTACCATTTCTCACTCTTTTTTATATTTTAAAATTTTTTTAAATATTTTGTCTAAACCAAACGTGTTTGTAGTTTATGTTTTTCTAAAAATAAACAAAAATCAATTTATAAAATTTTTGTAAATATAAACTGAAAACGTAAATGTTACTAAATTTGAAATATGAGTTCATGTAATTGTGTCAGCCGTGGACTTTTCTTTATCTGTGTGGGGAATGTATATGTAATAATACTCAAATCTATCATTCGAGATATCATTGCATTTTAACATGAGAGTTCCTGTAAACATAGCCTTGGATGGAATTGAGATTTTTTTATTTTTTTTATTTTTATATATTGTGAATCTAGGGCCTTTTTTTAATCATTGCATTTGTTGAGTTTTCGTTGAGTTGAATATGAAAAACTTGCAATCTAAAAATCTTGAAAACATGTACAATTTTTTTATAGTATTAAGGGTTTGTGGCAATGCATCCGATGGACTTGTATGTAGAGATCATGTTCCCAGAAAATGATAAGATTGTGTCCGGTTAAGTAATTGAGACAAACTAATTGCGTTCAGTTGAGTAGGTTTTTATTTTATATTTTTTTACCTCCTTTTAGTTATTTATTTATTTATTTATTTTCTTCGATTTTGTGCCCCTATTGCTTAGGCAGCTTCAGCTGGTGTAAAACAAAGGCTTACCAACTCTTGCTGGTGCAAAAGCAATTTAGCTATTTCATTTCATTTATATTATGTTTGAATTTTGAATTTAAAAGGGAGAAAAAAATAGTAAATGAATGAAAACACTTGTGTCTCTATTCATTTTCGTAAGAATAACCAAACAAAAATATTTTTTTTTAGGAGGGTCAAATCTTGATTTTTTTTTTTTTGTAATTTTTTTTAAAAAATTACACTAAAAAAATGCTCTAAGAGCATCTTAATAAATGTTTAAAAGTGTGGGGAATATATATGCTGTAATATTCAAATCTATCATTCGAGATATCATTGCATTTTAACTTGAGAGTTCCTGTAGACATAGCCTTGGGTGGATTTGAGAATTTTTTATATATATATATATATTGTGAATCTAGGGCCTTTTTTAATCATTGCATTTGTTTAGTTTTCATTGAGCTGAATATGAAAAACTTGCAATCTAAAAATCTTGAAAACATGTACAATTTTTTTTTAGTATTAAGGGTTTGTGACCGTGCATCTGATGGACTTGTTTGTAGAGATCATTTTCCCAAAAAATGATAAAATTGTGTCCTGTTAAGTAATTGAAACAAACTTATTGAGTTCAGTTGAGTAGGTTTTTATTTTTTATTTTTTTTACCTTCTACTATTTATTTATTTTCTTCAATTTTGTGCCCCTATTGCTTAGGCAGCTTCAGCTGGTGTAATACAAAGGCTTATCAACTCTTGCTGGTGCAAAAGCAATTTCATTTCATTTATTGAATTTTGAATTTAAAAAAGAGAAAAAAAATAGTAAATGAATGAAAACACTTGTGTCTCTATTCATTTAATAAAAATAATTTTTTTTAGAAGGGTCAATTCTTCATTTTTTTTTTTTTGTAATTTTTTTTAAAAAATTACACTAAAAAAATCTCTAAGAGCATCTTAATAAATGTTTAAAAGTGTGTAATTATTTAATTATTTTTAGGTATTAATGTACTTAATTTTGTCTTCAACCAAAACAAACATAGCCTAAATGTGTTAATTAGTCATTGTGGCAAACACATACAAATCCCACTCAGAAGTCCATGAATTCAACAGGTAATTTGAATTTAGTCTCTTATACACGCTTAAACACAAAAATTCATAGAAATCACAAAACTAATAAAAATTACATTACATTTGAGATCTGTTTAACTTGTACAGATACAAATTAAAATCATTACAATTGCAAAATAAACAATTGCAATTCTAAATTTGAATTTAATAAAGCTTCTATAATTCTTTAGAGATTAATTAAGGAGGTTACATATTAGATTTGCAAGCCGACAAAATATAAATAAATAAAAAAGAGATACAAAATGAGAATTCTAAATCGCTATGAGAAATTCAATAAATAAATAAAATAACAAGAACATGAACATGAACATGAAAATGAAACGGCACTAAACATGATAATGATCAATTTGGTAAATTAAACATTAAAAAAAAAAAATTCCTTTCTCTCATTAGAGATATCTTCCTTTCCAATAACCATCTTTTGAGTCATCAATCCATACTTTTGGGATGTGTTGTATTTTCCAATAATCCCCATCTTGTACACCTGGATTCAACTTTGAAATTAATTCATCAGACATGTCAGACAGTTCAAGATTTTTAAGATTTGATAGATGTTCAATGCCTGAGGGCAACTCCTCTAACAATTCACAATTAAAGATTAATAGATCTTCAAGTCGAGACATCGTACCTTCCTCCATTGTCAACCATCTCAATCCTTTTAATCTTCCAAGGTATAAACGCTTGAGTCTTTGAAATCTACCAGCCTTGAAACACAATCCCTCCCCTTCGTATGCTTCATAAGGAAGTGAGAGAAAAACCAGATTGGGCAAATCTTGAAAGGATTTCAGTGGATCATCCTTTAACTTGCTCCACCACAAAGATAAGCACGTGAGGCCATGAAGAGAAGTTATCCACTGCGGTAACTTCTCTAAATATCCTCTCAAGTATAGTCGCTGAAGAAATTGAGGAGCAGGAGATAGAGATTGTAGATCAAGGATCTCATCCTCTTCTATTGAAGTTACATATAATGAGCGAAGGTTGCTTAGCTTCTCAATGGATGAGCACAAACCCACCCCATCCTCTCTTCTCAAATTCAAAATTCCCAACCTCCTTAATTGGGTCAGCCTTCCTATCTCTTTCACTAGGGTGCTACCATTGGCATGGTTTGCCTCTAAGAAGCATAACTTTTGTAGGGATTGCAAGCCGCCTATCTTAGATGGTGCCTCAAAGCCATATTTGCAGTGAAATGAAAGATAAATATGCCCAGTTTCATAACGATATAACGAAAGATGGCGCAACTTTTGGAGCCTTAGAATTTCAACAGGCAACTCTCTCACATACGTGTTTTTAAGATCTAACGTCTCTAGGTTCCAAAGCAATCCAATCGACTTTGGAAGCACCTTCACGTTTGTTCCTCTCAAGCTTAGATACTTTAGATGGAACAACTTGACCACATGGCCTGGAAATCTCTCCAAAGAAGCATTTCTCAAGTGTAGAACTTTTAACAACCTCAACCCACCATTGAACAATAGAGGCATGGAGGACTCAGACATAGGTTCATCTACCCCAAACATAAGCAAAGAACGTAGTTGAGAGAAACACTTATCTTGTTCTGGTATATTTGGTAAGGTATTATGAATTGATAGTCGTCGAGCTTTTTCAGGACACCTCATGTTTCCTTCTCCTTCTCCTGCTATCGTTAGAAAGTTATGATCTCTTGACTTTGAAAGAATAATTTCACGCAAAAGGTCATGTATACGACACTTTCCGATCCTTCCGTCATCCCTTCTCATTGCCACTTGAATCAAGCTTCTATTAAGGAGCTCATAGAGGTAAGCCTCTGCATCTTCCTCTAGTGTCTTTCCAAATTCTTTGACTTCCACAAATCCTTCTGCGATCCACAATCGAATCGTGCTCATCCAATCGATCAAATGATCCTCTGGGAAATTACTCAAGTACAAGAGACAAGACTTGAGATAATATGGCAAATCATTGTAACTTAGAAACAATATTTTCTTCATATCACTGCCTTCAACTTCAGCACCAAGACTGCGATTCACTAACTCCCATTCATCTACTCTTCCCTGGTCCTTTGAAGCCAACACCCCAGAAATCACCACAATCGCCAGGGGCAAGCCCTCACATCTTCTCAGGACACTTTTCGAAATTTCAATTAAATGTGGAGGGCAATCCTTCTCCTGAAATGTCTTCTTACAAAACAGAGTCCAAGACTCTTTTGGAGACAAAGCATTCATTTCATAGATGTAACCATGGGATTCTCTACAAGAGGTAGAAGCAACATTACCGATACGTGTTGTGAGTAGCACACGGCTGCCACAGTTGCGGTTTGGCAATGCAAGTTTGATAGCATCCCATGCCTCTATGCTCCAAATGTCATCCAGGACGAGCACGTACCTGCTTTCTCGGAGGAACTCTTTGAGCACTGCTTTCAGACTATTGCTGTCCATGGTTTCGAACCTCTGAGGGATAGGTTGTCTGACTTCATCGAAGAGTTGTTGAATCAAATCTGTGAGGATCTCTTCAATCTTAAATGATTGTGAGAGAGTGATCCAAGCATTTTTTTGAAAATGTCTCTTCACTTTCGTGTCACCGTAAACTTTCTTGATGAGGCTGGTTTTACCCAAACCCCCCATTCCCACCACCGAAATCACTTTGAGTCGAGAATCAGCATCATCAAGGACGCAATCAATGAGCTGTTGTTTGGGATTGTCGATGCCAACAAGATCATCTTCTTCAAATAGAAGTGCATCACCTCTTCGATCATAACATCCTCCATTGTTCGCCACATCGGAGCTTGAGGCTTGCTCTGAGGTACTGAATTTGTAACCATACCTCTGACGTCTCTCTGCAATATCGATGACTCTGGTTTTGATGTCCTGTATATCACAAGCAGTTTGACGACGAGCTTTCATGTTCTTAATTTGATAATAGATCTTACAAACAGCTCCATAGAATCCACGATGATGATGATGATGACGATGAGCAAAGCGAAGCATAAATTCATCAAGAACGTCATCGGTGTCGTGAGCGACGTCTCTGACTTGCTTAACCCATGCTTGGATCTCTGGATCACTGTCTTCAATTGCATCAGCAACCCTCAGGAAGGCCCTCAAGCTCTCCAGCTCGTCTCTGATGAACACAATTTCCCGCTTAACTCCACCCAACGATTTCAGCTCTTCTTTAATCAAGCTTCCAAGCTTTCTAAGCAAGAAGGTCACCGCACTTTCTGTCATATTCTCTCTCTTTTAAAGGTTGAAACATGTCTCGCCTGTGTAGTAGTAGTGTGTACTAATCTGATGAGAAGTGGATCGATGTGGTTTTTAATGGAGAGAAGAGAGACAGAGAGCGCAGGGAGTAGAAAAGAGGGAAACTTCAAGGCGGGTTACTGCCTACCCAAGTTCACCAAGATCCCCTAGAGTTTTTTTTTTAAATTTTTTAAAGTGGTGTATTGTGTAGTTAAGATTTAATGTTAAAAAATTGATGTAACTTGTCATTAAATCTCAACCACACAATGCACCACTCTAAAAAATTTTAAAAAAAAAAACACTCTAGAAAATCTTTACTCACCCAAATTGACTCCACTAACGGGCCGGCATGTTCTTTCTTTGTTTATTAATTTATGAATAAATTATGATTATTTTATGTTGAACCTACAGCTTCAATAAAAAAATGTACCCCACCTCAATTTTCCTTTCACGGGTCTGCGACGCAAGACTAAGGCCAAGTTTGGGGATTTCAAAAAAAGTCAAAAAGTTATTTAAAAAGTTAAAAAGTTGACACTATTCACCAAAAGTCAACAATTACGGCTGCACAACTCCCAATTCAAATTATGTGGTTTTTAATGGAGAGAAGAGAGACAGAGAGCGCAGGGAGTAGAAAAGAGGGAAACTTCAAGGCGGGTTACTGCCTACCCAAGTTCACCAAGATCCCCTTTTTTTTTTTTTTTAAATTTTTTAAAGTGGTGTATTGTGTAGTTAAGATTTAATGTTAAAAAATTAATGTGACTTGTCATTAAATCTCAACCACACAATACACCACTCTAGAAAACTTTAAGAAAAAAAATTCTAAAAGACCCTTGCTCACCCAAGTTGACTCCACTAACGGGCCGGCATGTTCTTTCTTTGTTTATTAATTTATGAATAAATTATGATTATTTTATGTTGAACCTACAGCGTCAATAAAAAAATGTACCCCACCTCAATTTTCCTTTCACGGGTCTGCGACGCAAGACTAACAATGGCCTTGCAATGCACGCTAGTCCTTACGAACTCCGACATTTATTTGAAGATTATTTACTTAATGCAAACATCGAGACAATTAAAAGCTCTGAAATTAAATATACTATACATGTATTAAGATTGATTAGAAATACTTTGATCACATTTCTACATCAATCGAAACTACTCTTTTCTTAGTATCAAATTAATTGATACATCTTCGGTTCATACTAATACAGGCCATTTGCCCATGATAGGACCCGAGATTCAGACCTTTCATAACCAAGGCCAGGTTAAGAATGCTTTCTTCAACTCATCAAACATATTTCATATTTGAAGTGTCTTAAATAAGTGTATTTTTTGTCTTTTTAGATTAAAAAGTTGAGGGAAAAAATATAAATGTTTGGGTTAATTTTTTGACTTTTCATGAAAAAATGTGTAATAAAAAATTGTAAAAATTAGGTTGTAGAGGAAAATTAAGATTGGAAGTTGTGCAGTCGTAATTGTTGACTTTTGATAAATAATGTTAACTTTTTAACTTTTTGAATAACTTTTTAACTTTTTAACTTTTTTTACATATCCCAAACTTGGCCTAAATCTAAGCACAGAGAATGTGAAACAAAGAGTTTGTTCGATGGATCCCGCATGTAAGATCCGCATTTTGTCTCGTATCTATATTCCATTCTTTTGTGTGCATAGCACATTGATGAAAGATATAGAAGGATGGACCAACCCAAACCGCAAATTCTATCTTCCTGGATTGGTAGAGCAAGAACATTAAATACATTGCTCCGTTTTGATTGATTTTCTGAAAATTATTGTTTAGTTCCAGTTTTTAGAAGACAGTTTTCAGAAAATTCAATTTTTTTATTATTCATATTTTAATATTTTCAATGATTTTTTGAATATTTTAAGCATTTTTTTAAATTTTTAGACATACTTAACATAAATACACTTAAAAAGTATATTATTTGCGAAAAAATATTTAAAAAATACACTAAATGCCAAAAAATACAAAACAAAATATGAAAATTCAATACATTTTCGTATTTTTGTGTATTTATTAATTTTAAAAAGTATTTTTTCACAAATATTTTGCTATTTTAAATACATCTAAGTAAGGTGCATCTAAAAAAGTAAAAAAAAAAATTACTTAAAATTTTAAAAATATTCACTAAAAACAAAAAAAAATACGAAAAATAAAAAACTCAATTTTCAGAAAACTAAAACCAAGCACACTGAATTTTTTTCATTTTCTATGTCCTTTCGTTTTTAATCAAAAATTTTAATTTTTTTTTTTCACTTCATATGTTCATAACTTAAATGCACCAAAAAAATAAAATATTTATAAAAAAAAAATATTTAAAAAATTCAATAAATACATAAAAATATAAAAATTCATATATATTGAATTTTTGTATTTTTTGTATCTAATGAATTTTTTTTTAACAAAAAAAATCATAAATATTATACTTTTTAAGGCTAGGTGCATTTAAAAATTAAAAAAAAATTAAATATTATAATTTTAGACTAAAAACAAAATAATACAAAAAACAAAAAATTCAATTTTTTAAATCCAAACAAGGTGATTGCTTTTGTTTTCAAGCTGAACAAAAAAAAATTGAGGTATAGTAAATCTCTCCCCAAGATTTCAGTGTCTGAAAATTGTCTATTTCAATATGTAAGTAAGAGAGTCAAATTCCTAATGCCTCACATAGAAAAATGAAACACTTGCCGTCATATGCAGCAAAGAAATAAACAAACCATTAAAAGAAAAAATCCTAGTCTCTTGAACACAGGCTAACCTAACTCAAGCATGCAACAATAGTTAGAGAAGTGGTTGTGAAATCTTGCCATTAAATCAACATTGCCATCTTCCTTCACAGTAGGATCACATGAGGAGGTTGGAGAAAATAAAAAATCTTTAAAAAAATCAATTTCACAAATGGAAATAAGAGAATCATAACACATCTCAACCATGATTCTGCCAATCTTTTTGCATTGGTCCAGCCCTTTTGCAACAGAACTCCCAGTGGCTGGGACACCAAATGAAAAAGCTGAACAATCTGCTACTGCCAAGCCTTGACTCGAACCTGATGAAATAAAATTATAAGACGGAAGAAATGAACCCAAAAAAAAAAAAAAATTCCATAATCATCACATCACTCATGTTCATGAGTCATAACACAAAAACAGCACCAACAATGGGCAGGGCTGATAAATATAATAAAAAAAAAAGTGCCCAGGATTTTCCATGACAAACATACACATTATCCAAAAATTTATGTCATCACACTTTTTTTTTTGGACAAGTTCTTACATCATAACACATGACAAGGTTCAGAAACGAGAAAGGTCTAGACTCTAGAGGAAACACATGTACATTCATCAAATTTGAGTCAGCATGGGCAGAAAACATTTGTTATTTCCTTCTTTTTCCCGTAAGAATCTGATGCAAAATACACAGAAGCACCTTTGTCAAAAGTTCCCGTTGGGAATTTTTTGTACACTGTTGAGCTTAATTGAATTTTACAATAAATCCATGTTTAGAAAGGAAAATCCTTTAATCTTCAAGTTAATCCAGCTTATAGAGTAATTTTTTGCAAAATACGGATAAAATTCTAGGTTTTCAACAGGCAGCTGATGAATAAGAACAACAAAACAAATAACAAGCCACATTAAAAATTTCCACTCTTTTTAGGCCCCCACGAAAAGAACGTAAACAATCTTTCCAGTGAATATATGTCATCATTATGAATTTTGCTTTTCAGTTATCACTGACTTTCCAAAGAGTTCCCAAAGTTAAATCTATGAATTACCAAGCCTTAACACAACCTGAAATTTACAACCTCTCAGCGTAGCCCTAAAAAATTTTCCCCTTCACCCTTGCCGTTCAATGAAATCATGAATTTAGAGGACTGCTAGCAATTTATTTATCAGCATTTGTCAATGCTTTGTCATTTCCCTTTTCGCTCACATTGGTATACTTAGTGTCATCAATACACAATTCTGTCTGTAAGCAACATATCAAACCCACCAAATTCTGAGTCAAAGGGAGAGGCAACATTGCATGTAGCAAAAAAAGTCCATATGACCATTTTGATAGTCATAGCAACATTCAAACAAAAAATGGTTTCCTAGCTCTAATTTCAAATTTCCAGATTTTCACTTACTAGATTATACATACACACCCCAAAGGAAGAGGCACCCAGTACATAAAACAACAACTCTAAGAATGATGTACCTGTATTAATAGCCTCCAACTAATATATCTCATCATCAGGGATATCTGGTGTCAAGAATTTCTTCGGGTCTTTGCTCATTTCCTCATAATTGAGTGTAGCTTTCACCCTCTCCGGCACAGGCATAAGTGGAATAATACTATCTCTATCAATAACACCATCAATTATTCCATATTCAACTGCTTCGATAGGAGACATGTAGCGATCCCTATCAATGTCTTTTAGAACTTGTTCGAATGGGCGACCGGTGACAGTGGATATAATTCTTGTGACATTGTCCTTGTTATGCATGATTTCCCGGGCTTGGATTTCCACATCTATCGCTTGTCCACTTGCACCTCCAAGAGGTTGATGTATCATTATCCGTGTGTTGGGCATTGCAAGGCGTTTGCCTTTGGTGCCACCACCAAGGATTATGGAAGCTGTTGATGCAGAAATGCCCAGTGCAACTGTGGAAACATCAGCCCTCACAAGCTGTAGGACATCATAGATGGCCATTGTAGCACTGATATTTGAAAGAAGCTGAGCAAATTAGCAAAGCAGAACTGAAAAGCAGCGGTGGAACAAAACATTTTAGCACATCTAACTAACAACATGACACAGATATGAAGAATAAATCTATATCTATCTGTGCATTAACAGTTCCTTTAGCTTCAAATATGACACTTAGATATATTAATTTCCTGTAATCTGTGGCAATTATTGACTCAAAATACGCTGGGGACACCCTGGAAAAACACAAACCCAAGAAAGGAGAGAGAAAAAGAGAAGAAGCTGGGGGGGGAAGAGGGCAAGTTGCACAATGAGTGACTGACACAGCCACTTGCCAAAAGAATAAAGGGGCAAAGGCCTTAAGGACAATTCAACTTGAGACTACTTTGAAACTTAACAGAATGGCTGGTGAAACATATATTAAGGCATGGGCACATTAGAGTTGAGGCAAAGACTGATGAAAACTGGGCTTGATTAGTTCCAAACAAACACGTTATTAATACAGGCTTGGAAATTTTCGTTGTGGAGGATATCTTGTTACCCAAAAATACAACCAAACAAACTACAGGCACATATTTAATACAAGAGTGCATAAGCACATTCTAGAGAAACAGTAGATGACTCAGGGTGACAGAAACAACTTATTCTATCTAATGAAACCTTTTTTTGGCAGGAAAATAAGGACTACTTAAATGTGTCAAACATCAATGAGCTCACATTGTAAAAACAATCAATGACAAGTATATAGTCCATAACTCATAAACTACTTCAATAGGATAGGACAAAGTACAATGAAGTTCATAGCTATCATAGAACACAAGGGTATACAATGAAGTTCATAGCTATCATAGAACACAAGGGTATGAAACTGACTTTCTTGTTCACATAATACAGCAAATAAGCAGCAAGCAAGAGACTTTACAAAAGTAATGAGCAAAATTTGGAAACTTTAAACAACCTATCTTCACTAAATAAATGTGAACAATTTTGCTCAAGTAAGCGAGTCACCTAACTTAAATCCCCTCCGTGCATGAAATGATCTATGAAGATGATGTCACAACATTCTCCCTTCATCCTTCACAAGCCTTTATGGTCATGCTCCACTTAACACAATCAATATATATACAATTTTTTGCATCACCATTGACGTCCATTTGCACATTCACCACCATCACATATACTGCAGACCATCAATTGCCTTCATTTACTTCTACCCACTTACTATACTTTGTAGCAATTACATATACAAATTTCCATTTCTATATTAATTGTCATTCTACCACCAAGTACAATAACTTTGAAATTACGGATACAGTCCAATCTTTCCACAAAGCATAATCCAAAAACCAAACTTTCAAATGTCCTCACTAAAATTCCAACAATTACTAAATTAAGATTTTCTCAAAATTGGCAAGTAATATAGGATTGGTAAACAATCAAATAAACAAATACTATCTGCTCAAATCATGGTCAGAATAGACAAAACAACTAAATTAAGCACCAATTATGTATGCATATATATGTACTGTGTACATACCTCAAAGACCCACCAGGTGAATTGATGAAAAGCCTGATATCTTTACTTGGGTCTTGAGCATCCAACAAAAGCAACTGACTGATGATAGCATCGGCTACAAAATCATCGATTTGGTTGCCCAAGAACACAATCCTCTCCTTCAGCAACAGTCCCATAGCATCGGATTCGGCGCCTCTCATAGCTGTTGCAGGCGTCTGTGGAGACGACAAGTGCAGAGAGTGGTGGGGTTCTTTGAGCTCGAACCCTAACTGACCACCATCGATTAGGGTTTTGGGATTGGCGGATAATTGGTGAGAAGCAAGTGAGCATTTCAAGGATGGTGGTGGTGTGAAAGGTCGGAGAGATAAAGTGAGGGTTTTGGAGAGAGGGTTAGGGTTAGGGTTAGGGTTAGGGAGCTTGAGAGAACCCAGAGATGGGTATGATGAGAGAGGGGTGGAAGATAGAGTGGAAGAGATGGAGAGCAAGTCCATGGTGAAAAGCAGAGAAGGAAGTGGGTGAGGTTATGGCTAAGCAAAGAAGCAAGTCCATGGTCAAGTCAATGTTATAGGTGATATAGGTGAGGGAAAATACAAAATTTGGCATCCATTGTAAATCACAAAAATAAAAATTTGTAAAAAAAAAAAAAAGTAAATCAAATTTTAATTATAAAATTGCATCAATTCTAAAAGAAAATCTATATCATAAAGCAGAACGGATTTTGAGAATATATAAAATGTATCAGAGATACAATTGATTTTAACAGTCAAGATGAATCCTAAGTACATATACATTTAGATCAATGGTCTATATACATTTAGTTCCTGTCCGTTTGAGCTCATCTCTCCCTCTCTCCCACATCCCTAAACACGTTCCCTTCAACTCCCTCTCTCCCACGTTCTTTGTTACATTGTCTCTCACATTCTCACAAAATAGCCCACTGCTGCTCATCACCACAGCCATTGAAGAGGAAGACCAAATTCAGCAAAAACCCAACCCTTCGATACCCATCCTCCCTCTTCGTTACGCTACTCCTCCTTCCCTTACAACCCTTCGAACTCGCCTCCCTTCTCTATCCACGCTACCAACGCTGCTCTCGCAAGGTAAGATTGAGCTTTTTCACTCAATTTCTGCCTCTTCCCTTCTCTCTCTGTTTTTCTTTTTGACTAATTTCCCTTATTGCAATTTGGCTTGCTGCAGTTCAAACCCCGTTGTCGTTATCGATACGCTACCGACGCTGCTCTCGCAAGGTCAGATTGAGTCTTTTCACTCAATTTTTGCCTCTCCCCTTCTCTCTCTGATTTTGTTTTTAACTAATTTCCCTTGCTGCAGTTCCAACCCTATTGTCGTCTTCAAGAACAGAGGTATTTTACCCTAATTTCGAGCTTGTTGCAGTTCTTTATTTTACATTCGCTTCAAGTTATATATATTGGGTTTGATTGGTGTGATTAGGGTTTGATATTTTTTATCCTTTTCTCTCTGTTCTTCTCATTCATTTCATGAATACATTGTAAGGAGATCGAATTTTTTTTTTTTGAACAGTAAGGAGATCATAATTGCAGACTTCACAATTGTATATTAAAGTTTTGTTTATGAATTATTTGAATTTTGAAGTTTGTTTTTAGAATTTACATGTTTTGTATTGAATTTTAAGTATGTGATTGATTTAAAGCAAATTCATGTTTTTTTTGTGTGTATATAATTTACGGTTTCCTGGTTATGATTCTATGCCAAAATTGCTTTTTGTGTTCGTTTTTAAGTACCATGTTTTTATGAATTAGTCAATACATGGATTTCAGATTTGTGGGTATTTATAGATGTTATAAATATGGTTAGATTTCTCAAGTTTACTGCTAATCGTTATACAGAATCTGTTGGTTTTAGATTCTAAAATTTTTTTAATCTGAAATGGAGTACTTGGTTTTTTTTAACTACTTTCATGTTGTTGCTCTGTAAAATATTCTTACTCATTATGAAAGACGTGAATATCACAAAGAGCTTAACATTCTCTATGATTTCAAGAGCAGGGTTATCTTTTCTTTGTTTGGTTTTTGTTCTGTTATTATAACCCTACAAGTAAACAAGGGCAAGAAAGCATAGGATTAGTATCCAGAGTTTAAAGTGCATTTTCTTTGGCTAAGTGGATGAGATATAGGCTAAAATGGAGTACTTGGGTTTTTAAACTACTCTCATGTTGTTGCTCTGTAAAATATCCCCACTCTCTCTATGGGAGCTTGCATTTTAAGATTAGTATCCAGAGTTTGGAAATGAGGTGCGGTGTTGCCTTTGAGTCAAACTTGGTTCTAGATCATGACACAATGCAATTATGCAATGAGCCAAGGTTCTCTCCTTGCAGCCTCGTACTTGCGCTCGTCCTTGCAGGCCTTCGGGTCTACTTTTAGGCCCAATTTTAATAATCCGAACCGTTCATATTTTATGATTTATTCAATATATCATACCTGTAAAAAATCAAGTTGATCGGATATCAGAAAGCATATGTTCGGAAAACTGTTTATTAAATTCTTTAAAAAATAGTTTTTAGTTCAATTTTTCGAACACATACTTTCTGATATCCGATCAACTTGATTTTTTACAGGTATGATATACTGAATAAATCATAAAATATGAACGATTCGGATTATGAAAATTGGGCCTAAAAGTAGACCCGAAGGCCTGCAAGGACGGGCGCAAGTACAAGAGCTGCAAGGGGAGGATCCTCATTCTTATGCAATTGTCTAAATTTTGTGGTTTGGTTACCAGATGTCATAGGATGAATTTTGTTGTGAAGCTACATACCATCTAGAGATTTGATTCACTGGTATTTTTCTACTTTTATTTATTTATTTATTGTTTCTCCTATTCAATTTTTTTTGTTTGGCCCAGGTGTGGAGTTAATAATTATGTGTCGAGATCCGAGAGGATATGTTAATTAGGTATTGTTTGAGTAGTAAAAATTATGATTGTTAATTTATTTCCAGGTTGCTTTATGACTCTGTGTAATAAGCATTCTATTTCACATTTAATTCACTAGAGGAGCTAAATTTTCTTTTATTTTTCTTCATATTTTTTCTTTTTATTTTTGACAAAAGTGCTTCCCAATACTTTAGTTATTCTATGTTGTGTGCTTTATGATGATTCATGTAACATTTTTCATTTCAAATAGCTTTGGAGAGTTGGTCTAATCAATTTGTTATGTTTACACTTGAAATTGGAATTACCCTTTTGTTGTTCTCGTTGCAATAATGCTCTACAAAATTTAATGCATTTCAGGAACAGCAAAGGACTCCAAAAAAGCATTTAGGACCTATTTTTGAGGTTTGAGATCCTTGGGTTTCATTACTTTGGTTCTTCTATGTTGTGTGCTTTTGGATGATTCATGTAACATTTTTTTAATCAAGTTAAGGCTCAATTTTACCATCAATTGCTCAACCAACTTGACAATATTGGCTAAAAAAAAACTCACCCGCTTCTAACCGGATTATGATTTGAAACCCGTTTGGGAATTATGGTTTGAATGAGAGTGGAAAAAAATTGAGGCGACTCGACCCTTTAGCTCTTTGTGGTCGGTGTGTGAATGAACTCTTTGGGGTGGGTGTGTAAAAAATAAAATTTTAAAGTCTGTTTCGGAATTATAATTTTTAATTAAAAATTTAAAAATCACTATAAAATATTGTATAGATTTTTTTTTTTTTTTTGTAAAAAATTAGAAAATTAACTAAGTTAGCAATTTTCAAATTGAGCCTAAATACAGTTGAGAAGACTTATATTGGGAAAATGCTTACAACTTGAAATGCGTACCTATTCATTTTATTAATTATTGTTTAGGCTAAGCATATTTTTTTTAATTATTGTTTTACAAACGTCATAATTTTAGGGGGAATGTAGAAATCCAGATTACTTGAAGAACCGACCCGATCAACAGAATACGATAGAGGCGATTTCGACCACTCGGCTATGGTTGAGATTGATGAATTTAATTCTTATTTTGGACAGATATTGAATTTAATATATAAAAATCCATATAATCGACCCAATCTACTTATTCATATTCGTACAACTTGAAAAATGTGTGTTTATTTTCTGAAGTAATAACTTGAATTCATCTTTAAAAAATTGTCACTAAAAGACTCCAAAAAAGCAATTAGAACCTGTTTTTGAGGTTTGAGATCCTTGGGTTTCATTACTTTGGGTACAAGATTTGAGGGAATTTAATTGGGTGCATGAATATTATATAGATATGGTTTGCATGAACTCCTCATTATGGTCTTGCTTTGTAAGTTATTCATGTATAGGTATGGTTTGGCTGATGGTTGTTCATTATATATATAGGTATGGTTTGTCTATGACATTTTTATTTTTTTGCTTCTTTTCTTTTTTTTTTCATTACCAAGTGTCTTATTTTTCTATAACATATATCAAGTTTTTTTGTATCATGATATAGTGACTTATTAATGCTTAATAATTAATTATTGAAGTGATTATCAGTTTCAATTGTGTTTTTAATTGAATTATAAGATAGGTGATAAATTTATTCTATTCATTTCCTCCAATTCAAATTGGTAGGTATGGTTTAACCAATGTGTTTTTTTAGTTTTTTTTCCAGTACGTATAGTTTGTTCCATTGTTTATTTGTTTCATTTTTTATTATGAACTTGGGGTTGTTTGTTCCATTTTTGTTGGGAATGTTCCATTGTCTTTTTAATGTGTTGGGTTAGTTTTACTTGATAGTTAGTATAAATTTCTGATTAAACAACTTTTTTTTTTGGTCATACATTTATGTTTGGACTTCCTAAATCATAATCATAAATTTAATTTGAAGACTATAAAATTGAAGTTAGTTGGGGAAGAGAAGAGTTCAAATTTGGACAATTGTTGTACTCCCATTTTAATACCCTTTATGTTGCTAGGACTGATTTTAATTTTATCATTTTAATGTGATTGTTAAAATACATCATTCAACAGTCATAATTATATAACCAAATATTTTTAGGTTGAAGTACAACAGTTATGGACAATATCACTATTTTTGGTCAAGTAAATTTTTTTTTCCTCCCCCTCCATATAAATTTAAGTACTTTTCTTATAGTGTAAAGCCTATTTATTTATTTATTTATTTTAAGTGTATCATATTTAATTTTCTTTTAATAAATGCTTTAAACAACTCATACTTTATAGGTGGATGAAGACTTACACCAAACGGTAATGTCAAGAAACAAATGATTTTTTTTCTTATTTATCTGTACAAATTTTATTATCACTATAAAGTTTTTGTATATGTAGATTCAATTTCTTCAACAAAGAAATTTTAATGTTGTTGTTCGCGATGAGCGTAACCTTAATACTATTCGCATTCAAGAGGTAAGCCTAAAAATAACTAATATGAAAATGGATTTTCTTGTCATTTTATAAATTATTTATAAATAGATTCTACTTATTTTTTTATAAGCAAAGGCAAAGGAAAAGCACAAACCAATATCAAAGGAGACAAAAAAGGCTATCCCTTCTGGAAAAGGAAAGGAACATGCAAATCCCGTGGTATGGTTTCTTAACATTTTTAAAAAGTTTGTTTTCCAAATATTTATTAAAATTTTGTTTTTATATAGATTTTTTTAAGAATTGCATAATGTCATATACTCTTTTTTATGTACATTTTTATGAGTTATTTTTTTCTAAAAATATTTATTCAATTGTTTTGACTGATTGTGAAATATTTTTCTAAACCATGTTAAAGTAAGCATTTATATATGTTAACGCATTTGTCTGAGCATTAATTTGAAATAGATTTTTAAAATGAATTAAATGAAGTTTTTAATTATATAAAATAGATTTTTTTAATTTTTATTTTACTTATAAGTTCTTAAGGAAAGAAGAAAAAGACAACAATCAATTTGCAGGTTGCAGTTTGCAGCATTGTGTGCGTAATGTGTTTTCAAATTGTTTTTTCCCTCCCTTTTTAAATTTCATCAATACACGCGTTGGTTCTTATGTGACTAATAACTCAACCGAGCGAAGAAGAAAAGTTAGTTAAACTTTTAAGAACAAATACATGATAAAAAGAAAGCAAGAGAGGGGATAATCTTCATATTTTATGCACCTAATTATATAATATTCTCATTTTCGGCACACAACGATAATGCGTTATCAAAAGCTGCATTGACTCAACGTGCACGGTGAGAACGTAAAAAAAATCAAAACCCATGTTATGCATACCAATTAAGACAACGCTTGCGACGAGAACGAGAGAGATCAAAAAAATGTATTAACCCAAGACAACCTTCTTTAACACCCAATTGGTAAACAACTCTGTTAAATTCTTGAAATATATACTCTACTATTACCACTTTATTATACAAATTTTAATTTGTTTACAATCCATTTTTGTAGGCCTACTCCCACAACCCCATTTAGAAATATTGGTGTGGTCATTCATGATGAGCATGACCTTAATGTTATTCGTGTTCGTACGGTAAGTATAAAATCAAGTCAAACATTGTATGTATTTTATTTATAAAAGTTTTTTTTTAAAATATTTTTTGAGTATTTTATTTATATTTGTTAGGCAAAAGAAAAAGAAAATGTCAACCCAATGTCTAAGGGAAAAGAAAAGGTGGCTCATTCTAACAAGAGAATGACAAATGTATGTCAAGTGGTATATATTCGTTTTAAAAAATATGAAGCAAAACTATGTGAATTTGTTGCTTTATGTTGTTTTTGTAGAATAATTGTAATATATTCTCCTATAACTTGCTATTATTTATATGTGTTTTCCAAATTTATTTATTTTTATTTTGCATGGATACATGTGCATTTATAATGTACCATATGAAGCAAATAGGGAAAAAAAAACGAATGAATAAAGACAAACTATCTAATGAAAGGATAAACTAAATAAGATAGATTTTTATTTCTTCTTTATTTTTTTAATAAAGAACAAAATGCATGAAGAAAAAAATAAATACAGATAACACTATTAAAGGTATAAACCAAATAAAATATAAAACAAAATTAAGAGAAACAAAAGAAACAAGAAGATATTTCATTTTAAGCACAAAATATTCACATATTTTGCACCAATGACAAAATATTTTCATTTTAGGCACAAAATGATAATGTAATATCAAAAGCTGCATTGGCCCAACGTATACGGCAAGAGCGTGAAAAAAATGAAAAGCTGTGTGTAGACGTCCCCGAACGCCCCGGGAGGACGAGTCCCGTTCTTGTTCGTTTTGGGTTCACTACAGTTCAAGACTCTCAAATTGTCACGGTTCTTAATCTGAACCAAAGAGTCCAAATCCGGCAAATCGTTTTGAGAAAAACAAATTTTTAGAAAAGAAGTGCCAAACATGGACTGCTTTGCCAGATACAGAGTCGCCACCTAAATATTTTATTTTGAGAAATTTAGGAAACCCTGGCTCGGTGCCACGTGTCCGTCATCACCAAAGTTGCCTCGGCTTGGGAACTTGGGTACGATTGGGGAAGGTCAGCTATGAGCACCCCCTCTCGCCCGATCAAAGATCGGCCTCTACTAACCGTGATATCTTGTTTTGAAAGCATTATGAGTTCCTATTCCGATTATTAGCTTAGAATTACTATGTTATGTGCATAGCAAACAAGTATAGACCAAATCGCCTAAATTGGAACAAGACATTGCATGTTTGTTTTGAAAATGGTTTGCTACTCACAAGTAGGCTAAAATGCAAGTTTTGTCACCCTCAAGTGGGCTTTAAAAAAGATGATTTTGCCACTATCTAGTGGGCTTAAAACTCACAGTTTTAATGCATTATCCCAATTTAGTTAATTCAACCTCCATCCACAGGCATTCAAGCAGTTATATCACATAAGCAGCTATCCTCATGGTAATCATGCTATTATGGCAACACTCACACGCATGCGATATGCTAAAGCATAAATGCTTACCGAGTACTCCAAGCCAGAACAGAAGCTAGTTAGTAATCATGTGCATGATCCTAGTTCATGTTGAGATGGCTAATGCAACACATGCAAGATGCAACTACAATAGGCTCGGCTACCCTAAAGATGGCATGTGAAATGCTGCAACTAACAGGTATTCAACTTGGAATTGAAATACAAGTGCAGTTAGTATGATGTACCGAGCCCGGTGCATGTAGGACAAATGTATGGATGCACGCATGCATAAATATGCCCTAATACTAACCATCAAAAGCAGGTAAGTAAAAGGGAGAAAGAAGTGGGGGATTGAAAGACATGCACACATGAACCCACACTTATTACAAATTAGCCCTCACTCGGGGGGACCGAAAGAATAATACAATTTAACTAACTAACAAGCTAATTAAGTATTACAGACCACCTAATTAATTAAGCAAATTAATTAATCAATCTAATTTAAGCAATAAACAGCCTCGGGAAGAGGGTCCGATGCGATGCGTGCTTGATTCCGCTCGGAAATCACTGCCATGCACAAGCTGCCTCTACTTTGACTGTTCTGCTTCTCTGAAGACTGCACAAGTCCCAAGGTTGCTTCTCTGAGTGCTGTGGAGCACCACCGGCCGTGAGGAATAGTCACCGGCCATGGGGAATGGTCATCGGCCATAAATGAATCCATCGGCCACTTATGGATGGCCGGTCGGCACTGCAGATGGCCGGTCGGCCAAATCTTCCTGCAGAATCTCTTTTTGACAGCAGCAGAGGGCAAAACATAGCATGGCAATGCATTTCAAGCAAATGTGTGCATGGCCACTCTCCCAATCATGTTATGGACTCAAGGGAGTGTGGTCCTCGACCCTCGGGCCATCAATTATGCATGATGGCCTAATAAGCCATGTTTGCAACTTAATGTAAAAATGCATGTAACAAAGAGGAGATGAATGCCAACACCCTATCATGTTGGGGTCAAGGGGCTTGGCGACCGAGGGTTGAGGCGTGTTTCATCACTTTGAGTATGAACGCTCCTCAACTCTCATGCTTGGTTTGACACCCCAAACCAAGCGAAATGCTATGCATGTATGCAATGTACCTCACGTATGCAACATGGGTCAAATATGCAATCATGAAACTAAGTAAGCAAGGCATGCCAAATGCAATGCAAACTAAACATGCCAATGTGCAATGTACTAAAGTATGCAACATGCCATGTAGCAAACATGGACAAATATGCAATGAGACTAGCATGTGACAACACGAAATGAGTCAAATATGCAATAAACGTGTGACAAGCATGTAATGGTGGATTTAAACCATAAAGGACAGACCTCAGCCTTCCCATAGACAGTGGCCAAATCATACTAAGGAATGGATGCAAAACAAAGATGAATTCAAGACCAACAAGAGGGCATTGTACCACAACCACCTCAACCACTCATGGCATGGGCTACACAACTAAAAACAGAGTTTACATGCATCAAAATATGCCCCAAAACCCACTGATATGGCAGCCCAAATGACTTAATCACAAGGCATGCATTATGACCTTTTCTAAGGCACAAAAGAACAACCTTTCAAGGCAAGAAAGTGATGATGAATGTAAGCATACAAGCATAGATTAGGGACTAAAATGGCATGTGAAATGACTCCAAATCATTGAAACAACCCAACTAAAGCATGCTAGTGACTCACACACTCAAGGCTCACAAGCCAAAATACAAAGGGGCTATACCAAACATGGCAAATATGATCAAAACAGCACCCAACAGACCTTAAGCATGGTAAGACATGGCTAAGAACTTCACAAAGTTAGGCCAAAACATAAGAGCATGGTAGGCTAAATGCATGATGCACTTCTAGACAAAATTGGGGAATACAAAGCAAGTATATTATGCATGCAAGGGACCTTTAATCCGACCAAAAACAGAGGTAAGATATGCCCAAATAACACCCAAAAACCTCTGAAATGGAGCTAAGAACAACTGATCATGCATGCTATCCTTATGAGCCAAAGACGCAAACAAAAGAGAGACCAAGGGAGAGGGGTGTCCCTTCCCTATGCAAGACCTCAAAGCCCCTTCTTCACCACTGAAAATCCACTGGATTTCAGTGGTGAGAAGGCCAATACACAAGAGGTTCCAAAGCTTAACAAAGAGAGTACAAAAAAGGCCAAACAAGGCCTAAGAGGGGGAGATCGGCCCCAAACAACCAAATGACCTTAATGAAAGATCTCAAGCATGAAAATACAAGACTTTTTTCAGTTATATACAAAGTCTAAAACAGCAAGAAATGTAGGCAAAAATCTAGTGCAAGATTGGGAAATTTAAAGTAAGAATGTTACCCTTGAAGAACCCTTGAGGAACAGCAAGGTCAGCCACCTTCCTATGATCAAAACCAGTCCAAAAACTCAAGAACAAACCCTCTAAGCCTCTCAAGGTCGAAGTGTGGTGTAATGGTGTGTGTTTTAGTGCAAAACTAAGGTCAAAACACACTTTTAGGCCACAAAACACACACAAAAGAGGACAGAGAGGGAAATATATAGAGAGAGAGTGATGTATATCAGAATATATGTATAAGCTCTGGTTTTTTTCGTTCAACCTCGAATAATGGAGGAGGGGGGCTCTATATATAGACAAAACAAAGGTTTGAAGCTTCTCAAAGAAATTAAACAAAAAAGGGGTCAAAGGGGGCAAGGCTTCCTGAGGAAGCTAGGACAACTGGAAAGCTTCTTGAGGAAACTTTGACAAAGGGTCAAGCTTCCTCAAGAAGCTTTGACCAAAAGGGTGAAAAAAGGGCAAAACAGCCACATGTATGCCTCGGGGCAGGTTTGGTGCCTTCCAGCTGGCACAGCTGGCATGCACCATGCCTGAAAAAGGTAAAAAGGTGCTACCGGCCAGAAAAGGAGGTCACCGGCCAAACAGATGGCCGGCCGACCATACTGAGTGCCGACCGGCCAATGGTATAATTCACTAATGGCCGGTAACCTCAAAACATGGCCGGTGGCCTCAAACCAAGGCCGGTGGGTGTCAGGGGTAGCTAACAAGCTACTTTCTACCCTTAAAAGCAAAAACATAAGTGTTTGGTGCAAAACCAAACACAGAACAGTCGAGTTGAGAGATCCTGAGGTAAGGCGGCGCGTAGTCGAGACCTCCGGAAACTCAAAACGAAACACAAACATGAGTAATCACCGAGTGTTCGAGCGGTGACGTCCAAGTCTTGAGGACGGTCGAAAATGGGGTGTCTACACTGTGCTTTGAATTTCAATGCTTGCTACGAGAACAAGAGGGATCAGAAGAACATATTCAACCAATACAACCTTCTTTAACACCAATTCGTCGCAATCGTGCTTGCCTGGAATGGGAAATGTTGTTTTTATAGAATGATTGTAATATGTTTTCTCGTAACTTGCTATTATTTGTATGCGTTTTCTAAATTTATTTATTTTTATTTTACATGGATACATGTGCATTTATAATGTACCATCCATAAGTTGCAACTTATATGAAGAGAATAGGAAAAAAGAAATGAAGGAATAAAGAAAAAATATATGGGCCAATATTTTTAATTCTTATTTATTTTTTTAATAAAATACAAAATGAATGAAGAAAGAAAGAAATAAAGATAACACTATTAAAGGTATAAAACAAATAAAATAGAAAACAAAATTAAGAGAAATGGAAGAAATAAGAAGATAGTTTCATTTTAAGCACAAAATGTTCACATATTTTGTTTCAATGATAAAATATTTTCTTTTTAGGCACAAAATGATAATGTAATATCAAAAGCTGCATTGGCCCAACGTATACGGCAAGAGCGTGAAAAAATGAAAAGTCGTGCTTTGAATTTCAATGCTTGCTACGAGAACAAGAGGGATCAGAAGAACACATTCAACCAATACAACCTTCTTTAACACCGATTCGTCGCAATCGTGCTTGCCTGGAATGGGAAACAATAACTGGAGATTTTTAGTTGGCACAAAAACGAACAATGGTTGCCCATCATTCTACATGTTCGTTTTCTATGCCAAGCACATCTTTCGCTCCACAAAGGAATCGGTAAACTACTATGTCTAGTCTTGAAATACATACTCTTATTCATACCATTTTGTTTTATAGAATTTTATTTATACACAAATATTCATAGGTCTACTCCTATAAATCAATTTCTTCAAGAAGATCTATGTATTGATGATGAATTAGAAGATATGCCTATAAGTACATCAATTGACGCCCGAGCACACAAACATTCTTGCCGCCATTATCTTGGCAAGATGGATGTATTATGTCCTTATTGTTCAGCCTTACATTGGATGGATGGAAAATTGACCAAATCATCTATAAAGCGTCCCTTATTCAGAACTTGCTGTTTGGAAGGAAAGATTAGGCTACCTTTACTTATTACACCCCCTCCATCACTTCAGGCATTGTATGATGGGAATAATGATCAATCAAAATCCTTTCGAAGCTATACTCGATTGTACAATGCAGCCAATGCTTTTACGAGTCTTGGTGTTACATTGGATCCTAGAGTACTCAGTGGAAGGGGCCCTATATCATTCACAATTCATGGGGAATTACAACATCGAACGGGATCACTACAACCACAACCAGGGCAGGGTGCGAGTTATGCTCAACTGTATATCGATGACCCTGATTCAGCATTAGAAGTTTGTAATTATAGAAATCCTAACTTGAGAAGGGATGTTCTCAAAATTATTCAGGATAGTTTGTTGCAAGTGAATGCATTTGTAGCTACATTTCGCCAAGCACATGCCATTTTACATTAATTAGAATCGGCAGAATACAATCTACCTGCTCATCTTCATTACAATTCAACAACTGATCGGTATCGGTATAACCTACCAACTGTAGATGAGATTGTAATTGTAATACCAGGTGATAGAACATAGGTAAGTAGAATGAGAGATATTATCTTACATTTCCAAGGAAATAATGAGTTGATGCAAATTAATGAATGTCACCCAGCATACTTGCCATTACATTATGTTCTATTATTTCCATATGGTGAGCTTGGATGGGAACCTGAGTTGAAATTGTGAAACATTCAGTATAATCGACCTTCAACTGATCGACTTACTCAAATGGATTTTTATAGTTAACGTTTGTTTGAACGACCCACAGAGTATTCAACAATTTTGAGAGGTGGGAAACTATTTCAAGAGTTTTTGGTAGATGCTTGGGCCACAACTGAGCAAAATCGATTGACATACTACAAGCTTAATCAAGGAAAACTTCGGGTTGAGCTTTACCAAGAGTTGTCAGATATTGATCCAGATTATGTGTAACCTGGTGTAGACACCCCATTTTTTACCGTCCTCAAGAGTTGGACGTCATCGTTTGAACACTCGATGATCATCCATGTTCGTGTTCGTTTTGAGTTCCTGAAAGTCTCGGCCGCGCGCCTTGCCTTAGGATCTCTTAACTTGCCTGTTCTGTGCTTGGTTATGGACCAAGAACTTGTTTGTTTTTGCTTCTAAGGGAAGAGAATGGCTTGTTGGTCATCCCCGCACCTCATCGGCCTTGGCTTGAGGCCACCGGCCCTGTTTTGTTGTTATCGGCTATTGGTGATGGCCGGTCGGCATTGTTTTTGGTCGGTCGGCCGTATGTTTGGTCAATCGGCCATATTTTCTGGCTGGGACTTCTTTTTTGCCTTTTTCAGGCATTTTTCATGCCAGATGTACCAGCTGGAGCACACATACCTGTCCTCCATACACGTGTATGAAGGATTTGCACCCTTTACACCCTTTTGCTCTAGCTTCTTGAGGAAGCTTGAACCCTTTGCTCTAGCTTCCTCAAGAAGCTTGGACCTTTGCCTTAGCTTCCACAAGAAGCTTGAACCTTTGTTCTAGCTTCTTGAGGAAGTTTAACCCCTTTGTCTTAGCTTCTCCAAGAAGCTTAGGCCCTTTTTGTTCTATAAAAGAGGGCCTCCCTTCTCCTTTAGAGGGGTTAAACAAATCAAAGATATATATCAGAGATATATATCACATATATACCACTCTCTCTCTCTATATCTTCCTCTCTCTCTCCATTTGTGTGTGGAATAGTGTTCAAAAGGTGCTTTTGTTCTTAGTTTTGCACTAAAACACCTAGTGTTGCACTATACTTCGGTTACTAAGGTGTTGAGGGACTGGTTTCAGAGCTTTTAGGTTGGTTTTTATCAGAGGAAGGGGCTATGGTTGGTGTTCTTGAAGTGTTCTTCAAGGGTGAGCACTATTTGCTTTATATTCTCCATTTTTGTACAAGCTTTTAACCTATCTTGCATGATGTTTTAAGCTTAGTATATAACTAATAAAAGTTCTGTATTTTCATGCTTAAGATGTTTGTTTAAGGTTGCTTTTGGGTTAGGGGTTGTCTACCCCCTCTTAGGCCTTGTTTGGCCTCTTTTTGTACTTTTCTTGTTGAGCTTTGGTACCTTCGTGTATTGGCCTTCTCACCACTGAAATCCAGAGGATTTTCAGTGGTGAAGAAGTGGTTTTGAGGTCATGTATAGGGGAGGGACACCCCTCTCCCTTTGTGTCTCATTTGCTTGTGTTTTTGGCTCATACAGGTGGCATGCATGCTTAGTCAATTTTGACTCCATTTCAGAGGGCTTTTGGTGTTATTTGATCATATTATATCTCTGTTTTTGGTCGGATTGTTAGTCCATTGCATGCATAATACACTTGTCTTGCATTCCTTTATTTTGCCAAGAAATGCATCATGCATTTAGACCACCATGCTTGCATGTTTTGACTTAGCTTTGTGAAGTTTTTAGTCATGTTTTACCATGTTTAAGCTCTGATTGGCGTCGATTTGGTCATGCTTGCATGCTTTGTATAGCTACCTTGCATTTTGGCTTGTTAGCCTTAGGTGTGTGAGTCTTGAGCATGCTTCATGTGGGTTATTTCAGTAATTTGGAATCACTTCTCATGCCATTTCAGTCCATGTTCCATGCTCGTACGCTTGCATTTAACACCCTTTTAATGCTTTGAAGAGTTGTTGTCTTATACTCCATGTTTAGGCCATTATGCATGCCTATTTGTTTAAGTCTTCAGGCTGCCATATTAGTGGGTTTTGGGGCTTATTTTGACTTGTTTTAACTCTGACTTCATTAGTCTAAGTCATGCCATGTTCGGTTATAAGAAGTATAGTGCATTTGCCCTTTTAAGCCTTGTATGCGTTTGTTTTGTGCCTTTCTTCATCGCATGTTTTGGCTTTGTTCCATATGAGTTTTAGCTTTATTTTGGTCTGTCTCGGGACTGTTTTGGGTCGCCTCGACCATTTGGAGCTTGGTTGACATAGTCATGGTTTAAGTCTCGTAGCTAGCTTTGAGCTTTAACTTCATTAACATGCCGTGTTCGCATTGTGTAGTCGATTTGGCGTCATTCTTCATGTGATTTTAGAGTTTATTTGCAATGCCATATCCTCATATTTATCACATCTCGCTCATGTTTGAAGGTTGTGCATCGTGGCCTAAATTGATGGACCAATATGTGTGCATGTTTATCTTGCATTTTGGTGCCTTAATTTTGGTATTTTGGCCACTGTTTTGGGATTGGCTGAGGTCTTCCCATTTCGGTTTAAGTCCATCTTTGCGTATAGTTGCATGTTTGACATGTTGCATTGGTGTGTTGTTTGCATGCTTGCATTATACCATGTTTGCGTGTTTATTATATTGCATGTCATTTAGCTAGTTACATCACATAACCGTGTTGCATACTTGGTGTGTTTGTGTTATATTAGCTTAGCTTGCATGTTAGGTCACATTGCATTGCATCTTGCATGCTTAGCACATTGTACATTTGCGTGTTTAGGTTGCATTTTTCGCATGCTTTGCTAACTTAGCCTCATATTGCATACATGAGCCATTTTGCATACTTGAGCCATATTGCATACATGCATTGCATTATGTTTGGTTTGGGGTGTCAAACCAAACATGAGGTATGAGGTGTGTTCGTACTTAAAGTGACGAAACACGCCTCAATCCTCGGCCGCCGACACTCTTGATCCCAACATGATAGAGTATGTAGCATTCATTTGTTTTCGTTGCATTCATTTTACATTGATTTACAAACTTGGCACCTTCGGCCATCATGCATCGAAATGCGTGATTGGTGGCCCGAGGACCGAGAGCCATGCTCCCTTGAGTTCATTGCATGATAGGGAGAGTGGCTATGCACACATTGCCTTGAAAATACCTTGCCATGCACTGTCTGTCCTCTGTTGCAGCAAAACCAGTATTCTGCAGAAAGAAATGGCCGGTCAGCAATTTTCAGTGCCGGCCGACCACAAAAGTCCAGCCGATGGACCAACTTCTGGTCGGTTACCATATTTCCATAGCCGGTGGTCAGATATCTTGGCCGGTGATATTCCATAATGATCAGGGAATAATTCAGAAGCATCCCAAGAATTTTCACAATTATCAGAGGTGCAGAAGAGTGCAAACAGAGGCAACAGAGGCATGGCAACGGGTTTCCGAGAAAGGCAAATCAAGCATGCATCATCCAATCATTTCGAGGCGGAGCTGCGGCGGCCTTTTGAAATTCATACTTAGTTTATTTTGTAATTAATTTGTTAATTAATTAAGGGCATGTAATAATTAATTAGCTAGAGTAGTTAATTATTTATTGGGTTTGTATTATTCTTTCAGACCCTCCGTCGAGAGGGCGAATTTGTAATAAATGTGCGTGCGTGTGTGATGCATGTCTTCCAATCCCACGTCTTTCTTCCTTTTATTTAACCGCTTACAATGGTTAGTTTTAGGGCACGTTTCAATTAGCATACTTATAATAGCATGTTTGCACACATTCATTCGTATTGCATGCACTGGGCTCGGCGCATCATGCTAACTGCATTGTATTTCAATTCCAATTTGAATACATGTATCAAGTTGCATTTCACATGACATCTTAGAATAACCGAGCCTATTTCTAGTTGCATTTTGCATGTGTTGCATTAGCCATCTTAACATGAACTAGGATCATACATTTGATTACTAACTAGTTTCTGTTTTGGCTGGGAGTACTAGGTAAGCATTTACGCTTTAGCATCCCTGCATGTGTGTAAGTGTTGCTATGATAGCATGTTTACCATGAGGCTATGTGCTTATGTGATATAACTGCCTGGATGCCCGTGGGTGAAGGTTGGGTTACTTGAATTGAGATAATTTATTGAAATCCGTATTTTAGCCTACTTACGAGTAGCAAACTTCAAACTATTTCGAAACAAACGGATATGCGATGCTTTGTTTCAAATTAGGCGACCTAGTCTATACTTGTTTTGCTATGCGCATCACATAGTAACTCTAGCTAATTAACCAGAATAAGAACGCATAATGTTTTCAAAACTAGATATCATGCTTAGTACAGGCCGATCTTCGAATCGGGCGAGCGGGGGTGCTCATAGCTGACCTTCCCCAATCGTACCCAAGTTCCCGAGCCGAGGCAACTTTGGTGATGACGGACACGTGGCCTTAGGCAATGAGTCAGGGTTTCCTAAATTTTTCCAAAACAAAATATTTAGGTGGTGACTCTGTATCTGGCAAAGCAGTCCATGTTTGGCACTTCTTTCTTAAAAACTTGTTTTTCAAAACGATTTGCCGGATTTGGACTCTTTGGTGATTTATCAGTCTTGCATTGCACACCGTGAGATCAGATTAAGAACCGTGACATTGAGTCATGAACTGTAGTGAGCCCAAAAGAACAAAACGGGATCTCTCTTCCGGGACGTTCAGGGACGTCTACAACTACCAAGGCGTCGTTGTGCGGATGTTGTACCATCTCAAGGTCAGCTTTAGTAAAGGACACTACTGGTCCTTGGCACGTCTCTGCCCGATGTCTCTTCTCCCCGATTTGGTAGACATGCTGTAGGTGCTTTACCTTTTGGGTCTCCTCCCGAATTTCGTTTTCGTTGACCTTCGAGTGAATTACATTAATTACCCGAGGTCCTACTGCCTAAGGTTGCTGTGCTGGGGGAGGCGGAGCTGTTGGTGCTTGAGGCAGTCTTGCCTGTTCTTTCCTTGTCCTAGCCTCATTGACAAGGTCTCTCAGATGGCCTTGCCTCACCAGGTCTTCTAAGTGTGTTTTCAGGGCTCTACAACCCTGAGTCATGTGCCCATCTTCATTGTGGTAAGCACAATGCTTGCCAAGGTTTCTTTCCATAAACTCTCTTGGTGCCCTCGCTGGTGCTCTGAAATAGGGTTGGCTCCAAATTTTATCCAGGACTTTGTGAATCGGGATTCGGAACACAGTTGTAACTGCTTGTGTAGCCCTCAGTCCTATCTCTTGCTTGCTGGATCCATTGTTACATCGGCCTCGCTTCAGCGAGCCATTTCCTTTTTCTTGCTTTGTCTCCTTCGTCCCCAACGTATCTTCCTCAACTCTGGCATACTTCTCAATTCTAGCCATAAGCTCTTCCATGCTCTTTGGCAATGTCTTTGCCAAAGACTTTTGTAGTGGACAGTCATCTTTTAGGCCATTCTTGAAAGATACGACCGCCACCTCTTGATTACACTTGGGTATTCGGTTGAACACCTCATAGTACCTTTTTGCATAGGCCCTAAGGCCTTCATCTTTACTGATTCTCAGAGCCATCAATGCGTCCACCCTTAATGGCTGTAATTTATTTGTCACGAACCTGGCCACAAACATCTCGGCCAGGCCTTCCCAGGTCTTCACACTTCCCTTTGGTAATTTGTGAAACCAATCTGATGCAATCTCCCCGAAGGATGAGGGAAACACTTTGCAGAGCAACGGCTTGTTCCCACTATACAATGCCACTGAGTTCAAGTATAATCTAACGTGGAAGTTGGGGTCTGACTTACCATCGTATATTTGGAACCTCGGCATACTGAATCTCTTCGGCGCCTCAAATTTGTCCAACTCCACTGAGAATGGTGTTCTCAGCTTATCTGGGGAGGTTACCTCGGCATCGGCATTTTGTTGCTTCCTCTTGAGGTTATCCCTCAAGTCCTCCTTTGTCGCCCAGGAGCTCGGCTATCTCCCGACTTTAGTCTTTTTGGCGCACTACTCTCTGCTTCGTTGTGGGCCCTTTTTGACCTTTCTCCATGAGTTGTGTCGAAGCACAGCTCTTGTCTTTGAACATGCCGATGTTCTCTGGGGTCTGCTTCTTTAGTGCGATGTGTCTTTCGTGACTCTTCCCTTCTCGACTCCCCTCATCCGACCTCCCTTGAAGGCCGGTGAGAGTGTTTTTCACTCCTGGTGTGCTGGGGGCCTATTGGGATTGGTTTCTGCCCCCCCTTCTAGGCATTGGCCACTGGAATCGGCGTGTCCTGCAGTGGGAATGGTGACTGCATGACATTATTTTGCATCATGAAATTGACGACCGATTGCAGGTTCGCCAATTTGTTCACCATCTCTTTTACTTCTTCGTCCCTCCGCAGGCATCTATCCTTCCATACCTGGAGGTCGTCCTCGTTGTAGTACCCACTTTTATCTGGTTTCTTCGGTACGTCACCATCCTGGCCGACGTCTTTTCTGCTGTGATTCTGGTTCTGGGTCTCCTCATTGCAACTGTCTTCCTTCATGTTAGGGTCAACGTGTTTACCGTTCCCAGCAGGGGTTTCGTCCCCAACCTTATCCTTCTGCCTGCCACTGGTCATCTATTCTTTTTTCTTTCCCACAGACGGTGCCAAATTGTGTGAGTGAATTTCCGATCACACTGCCAATTTAGTATTCAGCTGGAGAGTACTGGCAAAATAGATGACACCTGGCTGACCTGCAACAGAAAGAGAAGATTCCGGCGGTAGTTCGTTTACCCAGGGGCACTTTGACGATCAAGTCAGTATATTTCTCAAAGATAATCAATTGCTAAACTCACTATTCTTAGTATAAATTGCGTACCTTAGACCCATCGGGGGTGCCTTTCTTTTATAGTTAACTTAATCCTAGTCCCCATAGAAGCCTAGCTTCAATGGACTTTAGCTCAGTGCTTATCTTGGACTCTTCAATAGATAGAGATAAACTCCCTAAGAGTGTTATCCTTATCCATGCTGAAGTCCTTCCTCATTCTAGGACTCTTGTGCCTTATCTGCTCATCTCGGATTCCGATATTTTCGGAGATAACCTCGGCCTAGCCGAGATCACCTTGGCGTCATGACCTGGACACGTGGCACCTCGGCTGACACGTCGGCATCACCTTGGCCACGTGTTGGTACTTTGAAAATATATCCCCACATTTGTAATAAAACTTAATACATAATATACGAAGTCACTAATTTACTAAATACTCGTATGGGCATGAAAACAACATAACTGAAGTTGCAAATGTAACAGTTTTCAGTTACATAGGTAGTACAGACATAAGTCTTCCACAAAAATATATTCTGGACACCATGAACTGAACACACAATACATACATCCTGGACACCCTGAACTGAACACACAATACATAAACATAACAGTTAGATAGACAAATATTAGGCAGAAAATCTGACAAACTCATTACGGAAACACTTAGTCTAACACATACATTACATATTAATGCATAACCTAATATTGCCAAAGTATAGACATAAACACCTAATTCGCGCTTAAATCGGCAATTTCAAAGTCTGAATAATCCGAAAGCTCAGGGTCAAAGACCAGTTCAGGATCCTCCATGATACCCTTCATAGCCGCAACATTTGGTTCTGTTCTGTTCTTCTGGGCATCCTTCTTAACTATGTATAGTTGCATATTGTGGGCTAACCTACGACGCATTTGAGAAATCTCACGTTGTAACCTTTCACATAGTCGATCAACATTATCAGGATCTTCTTTTTGGATCTCAACAGAACGTGCTTTTGGCACCTTAAGTTGATTTTCCTGACTTAAGGTTTTTAGTTGTACCCGCTCTATAAATAGTGCGGGCCACTTCAGACGAGCAGCGTCAGATAAACCATATCCTGTTTGATTGTCAGATAGTTCCATACATGAACCTCCTTGAACTCGATAATACTTGGGCATCAAAAAATGTCGCTTCCCAAACCTATCACAATAACCACAAGCATAATCTAAAACAGGTATTGTTGTTTCGTCTTCAGCATCGCCACGTCCCATTTCCCTTCCTCGTCGTGAACTGTCACCCTTTTGCAAGTTCCTACCACCTCTGCGATTCGCACTCCCTCCTATGAATGTGTATTGTAAGGGGATTGTAATTGTGTCAACATTTGAGTGAATGTCCCGCCCACCGGAATTGGCATCTCTGTGCTACCAAAATTGCTCTCCTTCTCCACATAGATTTTCAAAAAATAATCAGGGCCTAATTTATGTGGGAGCTCTAAGACATTACTTATGGTCTCATTGTCTTTGATTAGCAGCAACCTATACTTCCCCTAACATGGGAGTCTACATTTAAACTCTAATCGCATTATTTCCCCACGCGTACCAACCTTCGGCACCATCATAGCCTCTAATTCGCCCAATGTTATCCCCTTGTGCACATTATACAACCCCTGAGGTTCGGTGTCGTACGACACGCCTTTATCGCGATTGCGCAAAATCTTTTCACCCCAATAGAACATAATGCTCACAACTTCCATACCTAAACTTTGCATTCAAAGTAACTCAATTATTTCAAAATAATAAAGTAAGCACATTTGCGCGCAAACACCACATGTATTACACAAGAGTGCCTTTAGGCATGGGTCTTTTGGTATTACAAAATATTTAAGTGGCATATCGACGTGAACATGGAAATGAAAGTTATTTGCTCCATATATAATAGCATCCTATATGACTTATATTTCTTGTATTATTTAGAAGGATTATCTATTTGTAAATTTAAACAAAAAATCATGTGTGGGATCATTTCTCCAATTATCATGAATTAACATTTGAATTCTTTTGTTGTGATTTGTTATGATTTCTTCATTCATTCTTACGAGCTTGTGTTTTCCTTTACTCTTTGTTTTATGTTGTTATGCTTTCCCTTCGGTATTATTATTATTTTTTTAAATAATTTTTCAATTAAAACTCTTTTTTTGGGGCTTTCATGGGTGGGTGTTTTCAAATGCTTTGAAAAAACCTTTTCCATATCTTTAATTGACATTTTGTTCAGGTTTATCAAACCCGTTTTCGTCATGTGTTTCGTGTGTAGTTGCTTTCATACTTTGATTTTTTTAATTTCACATTCTATGAAATAGCATGCACATACTATAAGAACTCTTCCCACAACCTCACTGTGCGCGCCATAATTTCTCATTTCATCTTCATGTATTGAACCATCCATGTATGACATTATAACCAATAGGCCTTTGACATAGAAAAACTCTACTAAACTAATTCGTCATACTATAAGAACCTAATTTTACAAGCCCTAATTTTTCATACTATAACAACCTAAGAACTTCCAACAGGAAAATCCTAAATGTTCACAAGTTCAAACTCTAAACTACCATGCCCACAATTGTTCAGTCTGAAACAATAGTATAAAATATTGAAATTCCAACTTTCCATGAAGAATAAAAAGTATCTTGCCTTCTAAAAACATAAACACATTAAGCTTTTGGGTCAATCGCTAATCTAATAGATTCATGTAGCTACAGCTAATCAATTCA